>WNWK01027992.1:0-25789 GCA_009830355.1 Cherax destructor | reverse complement strand
TTTTCGGACAGAAAATGGCCATGACGTCCTTCAAATAAACCACTCGAGAAAGGGTTGGAAAAGTCAAACAATAGTTCGGGCCACAGTTGTTTGATCTCCGACCTTCACCAAATTACGGGAAATAGGCTGTTTTTCCAAGAAGTGTGATTTTTGGGCCTCTGCTCTGACGGGAAAAACCCACATATTGTCAGGGGAACGCCTTACCTAAACAAAAATGATGGAGAAATAAATGAAAATAAATAAGGAATTAAATGATGGGTTTTTTTGGGATTTTACTTAAAATTAAAAAAAAGAAGGGCCGTAGTGGTTCTGGTCTGTTGTGAATCGGGGTACAATGACAAGATGTTGGAGAAATGATGTTGGTCTCCTCCAGGTTGAGTTAAGACTGCGAAGTGTGGTAAGTCTCCGATGTTATTGTCTCCTGCGCCCAAAGGTTGGACACCACACTGCAGGTGTCAAAGGTGAATTCTTAACCACCCCCCTCAAAAACCCCAAGTTACAAAACGACTCAGGGGAGTTGACGTAAATTTCCCCTAAGTCCAAAAATCTTCTCACTCGTCTAGAGTCTACCCGGGGAAACCAGCCCCGGAGCAGGCTGATGGTAAGAAAATATTCGGGTTCCCCAAACTAAACAAAGATGAAAAGGTGTTCCATAATGTCCAAGTCACTACTGTAAAAAAAACATGGTAAAAAACAAAAATACTCCTGGTAGTTCGCCTACCGGGAGAAGAGTGAAGGTGAAGTGACTTTCCCCCCGGCCCAGAAAGATCCCAGGAGTGAAAAAAAACCCTCATCAGACACCCGGGAAAAAGAGTTTGCCCCAGCCCGCTAGATGGTAGTGGGGGCTGTAACTCATTAACGATCCCCCGGCTGACTAAAAACCCAACCCCTATTTCACTTTTTTCCCTCACAATATCTAAAACATTACTGTCTTTAACAACTGTGAGGGCGTGTAGGCTTATAACATGACAGCAAATAATACTGGAAAAAATACTCTGAAAAAGAAGAAACATAAATTCATTAGTGATCAAACAATTTCTCGAATCCCAAGATAAAACAAAACCACAACTCATCATCTTAAAATGACCAAGCACTCAAAGATCATAATATTTTTATTTTATTAACACATCGGCCGTTTCAAATAAAAAGCTTTCATCATTCACTCCATCACTGTCTTGCCAGGGCTGCCTACCTACAGTTATAAAACTGCAACATTAACATCCTTCCTTCAGGGTGCAGGCACTGTCTTCCCATCTCAGGACTTAAGTCCGGCCTGCCGGTTTTCTAATCCTTCATAAAGGTTACTTTGCTTCCACCCCAACAGCACTCAAGTCTTAAAACCATTTGTCTAAATTCCTCCTATCAAATACGCTCATGTGCCTGAAACCCCCCCGCACAAAACCTCCTTTACCCCCTCCCTCCAACCTTTTCTAAGCCGACCCCTACCCGCTTCCTTTCCTCGTTTATACACTTTCAAGTCTTCTACTTTGTTCCACCCTCTTAACATTAAACCACTCAACACCCCTCCTCAGCCCTCTGGATAATAGTCTTGTTCCCGCACCTCCTTTTTCACACTATGAATTCCTGCATTATATTCACATCACACACTGATCTCAGACATGACATCCCATTGCCTCCCCTTCTCCTTGTTGCAACATTCATCACCCATGCTTCACCCCATAAAGAGTGTTGGTATAACTATACTCCATACATTCCCCTCTTTGCTTTCATAAGAACATAAGAACATAAGAATGGAGGGAACACTGCGAAGGCCTCTGGCCCATACAAGGCAGGTCCTTATCAAACCACCACTACCTAAAATTTATTCCCGTACTCACGACACAAATCAGACCCACCCCTCCCACTCATATATTTTAATCTTTTTTAAACCACCCAAGGTCCCCCTCTATCACAGTACTCGGAAGATTGTTCCACGCATCTACAACTCTGTTCGAAAACCAGTACTTTATGTCCTTTCTAAATCTAAATTTATCCAATTTAAATCCGTTATTTCTGGTTTTCTTGGTTCGATATCCTCAGTTTTTATTAATATCTCCTTTGTTAATACCCATTTTCCACTTGTATACCTCGATCATGTCTCCCCTCATTCTACGTCTTACAAGGAATGTAATTTTAGGGTCTTCAATCTTTCTTCGTAAGGGAAGATTTCTAATCTATGTATTAATTTAGTCATTCTCGCTGAATGTTTTCAACAATTTTTTCCCATTCTGTAATATGGAGCCCAGAACTGAGCTGCTTCTGGGTGAGGCCTTACTTGATGTAAAAAGCTGTAATATAACCTCTGGACTTCTGTTGAAACCCTTCTTGATATAAATCCCATAATCTATTTGCCTTATTACGTACGCTTAGGCATTGCTGTCTTGGTTTAAGGTTGCTGCTTACCACAAAGTCCTTCTCGCAATCTGTATGGCTAAGTTCTACGTTATTTAACATAAGTGCTTGGGTTAGGGAAACCCCCGAGCTTCAGAACCTTGCATTTATCTACATTGAACCATCTCCACTTTTCTGACCACGAATTAATTTTCTAAATCTTCCTGAAGTTCTATGACATCTATGTTTGAATCAATTATTCCTATCTTCGTGTCGTCGGCAATTTGCTCTATCACTAGTAATTCCCTCATCAAGGTCATTATATATATTATAAATAACAATGGGCCTAAAACTGATCCCCCGTGGAACACCACGTTACAAGTCCCCATTCGGTTTCCCCATTTATCACCTCTCTGCTTCCTATTGGTGAGCCATGACTCGATCCATGACGCACTTTTCCCCCAATGCCGAGCTGCCACTTTCTTTAACAGTCTCTGGTGCGGTACTCTATCAAAAGCCTTACTAAAGTCAAATAAACAATATCCCAATTCTTTATCGTGATCACGCCTCAAAAGCTTTACTGGAAGGTTAATAAATTAATAGGCAGGAACGGCCCCTCGTGAATCCATGCTGGGTATCATTAATCAAATTATGGTTATCTAGATGGCTTCTAATAATATCACTATAATTGACTCTAGTAATTTTCAATTGAGGTCAGGCTTATTGGGCGGTAGTTTGACGGTAGTGACTTGTCCCCCCGCTTTAAAAATAGGAATTACATTAGCCATCTTCCCATATCAGACACTACACCTGTTTGAAGAGATAAATTAAAAATGTTAGATATTGGTTCACAGAGTTCCATTTGCATTCCTTAAGAACCCTTGAAAAAACTCATCAGGACCGCGATTTATTTTGTTTCAGTCGGTCCAGCTGTTTCATAATCATTTCCTGGACTGTGATATTAAAAATTTATCTTCTTCTGGGCCTCTGTAAAATTAATTACTGGGATATTATTAATGTCTTCCTGTGTGAAAACCGAGAGAAAATAATTTTAAAATAGGCACATATCATTCTCCTTGTCAGTAAGATGCCCAAAGTTATTTTTAAGGGACCTATCTTATCCCAACTTTTGTTCTATAAACCTGGAAAACTTTTTTGGGGGGTTTTAAATCCCTAGCAACTTTAATTTCATAGTCCCGTTTAGATTTTCTTATTCCCTTTTTTAAATCCCTCTTAATGTCAGTATACTGTTTATAAAGACCCTCACCTCTTTTTTTGCGCCTATAAATTCCTTTCTTTGCCCTAAAAGATATTTGAGCCTTATTCATCCATTTTTGGGCATTTCTTTGATCAATTTCTTTTTTACGGGATAAATGTTCTTTGGGCAGCCTGTATAGTGTTAAGAAAAGCATATTGATCCTCTCTTCTTCACCCCAGTCCCATTGATAAGTGTTCTCTAAGTCCATTTAATCTGCTAGCAAAATCTGGGACCATTACTGAATTATCCCTACTATCATCCCATTTAATGCAAAGGAATTGACTTGTGGTCGCTTGAGCCGGTTTTTAATTTCTAAATTATTAACAAGGGTTTCCTTGCCAGAACCAAGTCAAGTAGGTTATTTCCCCTTGAGGTTCTTTACAAATGCTTAAAAAAGCAATCCTGAACTACTTCTAAAAGTCGTTAGATTCTAAATTCCCTGTCATGAAATTCCAATCAATCTGACTAAAGTTAAGCCCCCTAAATTACTACGTTATCGTGTCTTGTGGCCAACAATTTCCTCCCAAAGTAGTCTCCCTTGTTCCCTATCTAAGTTTGGAGGAGAAATCACGCCTAAAATCAATTTTTCACACCCCTCTGAAAATTCTTCCAGACATCTGTATGTGTTAATTCAGACTTTTACCCGTTTTTATGCAACAATTTAAATGATCACGGACATAGGGTGCCACCCCACCCCTTTCCCGATACTTCTGTCACGGAAAAATTTTAAAAACCCCTGAATGTGCATTCGGCAGGCAAGTCCCGATTTTCATATTAAACCATGTCTCAGTTTTAAAAACATCAATATTACCCGTACTTGCAACTAATCTCAACTCGTTCATCTTATTCCTAGCACACGACTATTGGTGAATATATTTTAGAACCCTCCTTTCTTTTTACCCTTCCTGCTCATCTCTTTTTTTCCCCCTATACCTATTCTGTCCTTGTCATCTAGTGTCACTGCTTTCCACTATCCACCTTATTCCCTATTACTAGTTTCTCCTACAACTTATAATATTACTACAGGGACTTCTCTGTTTTCCCCCAAAACCCTACCACTAACTATTTCTAGTTTAAACCCCTAACAGCTCCCTCCACTGCAGTTGCCATACCCCAGACCTGGATAAGTGAACCCCATCCCTGGCATACATGTCATTTCTGCCATAGAAGAGGCCCCATTGTCAATGAATGTTACTGAATTTTTTAAGTATTTGTCCAGCCAGAAATTGACCCAATTGCCCTGGACACCATTCATTTCCAACTCCTCTCCTTGGAAAAAATACCATATGACAGGGTTCCACCCTTCTTCCTAATTATGTCTTTGCTGACCTAAACCTGCTAGTCAGGTCCTCACTCCTACGTCTGCCAACATCGTTCCCCAGCACTGAGACAGATATAGGATTGCTCCCTTTACCCTCATGATGTCGCCCAGACGGCCATTCCTCCCATCCCAGCCCCAGAAACAAACCCTCTGTCTCCTACTCCTATCAATCAAACGAAAGCCCTATCCATGTACCTAACCGACTGTCCCAACAACAACAATGTTTTACCTTCCTTTGTGTCTTTCGTCGTGACGCTCCCAAATCGACTCACATTCATCGGGTAGCACGGAGAATGGGTTCGATTTTCCACAACATTCTCCTGGGTCTTCGTTGTTTCACCTCTCCACCCGTCCTCTTGAGCCTTAACTTTGTCCCATGCGTTTTAGCCACGTCCAGGTTCCTTTCCTGGCTTGAGGATTCTCAACGGAGGATTACTACGAATCCTCTTGTTTTCCTCAGTCAGTCGCTGTATCTCAAGCTGCTACCCTCAGTTCTTCCTTCAGCTGCTGGTAGAGTAGCTCAAAAAGGACATCTTCTTCAGATTGACAAGACACACCAAGACACGTCTTCACTGAGTTAAGTCAGGTCCACCATGAGTTAAGTCAGGTCCACCACCCAAAGTTCTTTGTCACCACAGACTCCTAAGTGCACCACTTAACCTTTTACCCTCATCAATTCTACGATTCCCTCATCCTTCATAGACCCATCTGCTGACGTCCACTCCTAAATATCTGAATACATTCACCTCCTCCATACTCTCTCCCTCCTATCTGATATCCAATCTTTCATCACCTAATCTTTTGTTATCCTCATCACCTTACTCTTTCTATATTCTTTCAATTTCCTTCTTTTACATACCCTACCAAACTCATCCACCAACCTCTGCAACCTCCAGAATCTCCCAAAAGCCAGTGTCATCAGCAAAAAGCAGCTGTGACAACTCCCCTTTGTGTTAGATTCTTTATATTTTTAACCCCCACCTCTACAATCCCATCTATAAATATACTGAACAGCCATGGTGACATCCACATCCTTGTCTAATTCCTACTTTTACTGGAAATAATCTCCCTCTCTCCTTCATACTCTAACCTGAACTCCTATCCTCTATAAACTCTATTCCATACACCTACAACATCTGCCACATTGCCCCCTATTCACCCTGTCTACCCTTTTCCAAATACATAAATGCCACAAAAACCTCTTTTATATCTAAATACTGTTCAGCTATATGTTTCCTGTAAACACTTGGTCTCCTCCCTACCTTTCCCCAAAACCTCCTTGTTCATCTGTTGTCCTACTCTCCGTCTTGCTCTTAATTCTTTCAATAATAACTCTACCATACACTTTACCAGGTTATAACAGACTTATTACCCTATAATTTTTCACTCTTTTTTTTGCCTTTATACAAAGGAACTATGCCCTTTCTTAATCCCTAGGTATCTTACCCTCTTCCATACATTTATTAAATAATACACCAACCACTCTAAACTATATCTCCACCTGCTTTTAAATTTTCTATCTTTATCCAATCAATCCCAGCTGCCTTACCCCCTTTCATTCACCCACTGCCTCCCCTTCCTCCCCCCACTCCCACTCTTCCCCACCCACAAGATGTTATTCCTCCTTGCCTTATACACGAAATCACAGTTTCCCTGTCTTCATCAACATTTAACAACTCCTCAAAATATTCCTTCCATCTTCCCGATACCTCTAACTCTCCATTTAATAACTCTCCTCTCCGATTTTTAACTGTAAACATTTTAACTATGATGATATAGTTGAAAAATAACGTGGGGAAGGGGTGTCTGGAGCAAAACCGGCTCCTTGGATATGAATTCAAAAAGTCCAAAAATTGTTAAAACATGGATTTTTTTTTTATTTTATTGAAAACACAAGTATAACATATACATAACTCTTAAATACAAGAGAAAATATACAATAAAGCGATAACGTAAGTCTAAGCCATCATCCCAAATCTGGGTAAAGACATACATTGTACAGTCAATATAAATACAACTCAACACAACCCACACACTAACTAAAGAGCAGATATACAATGCGCTCTAAAACAAACCTACACCACTAGTGCCCCCCTATCACACTATATTATGAGAACCCCAACGGGTCTCGAGACCAGCACAGCCATGTCACAAAAAGACACAAGTGTTACATCAATACTAAACCCCACATCAAAACCCCAACAGGACAATATAAATGCCCTTTCACCACTACGTCCCCAACAAACACATACAACAAAACATTGATACCCCAAAAGCTAACCAACCTCGATCCCTCACGCCTACCGGCTCCAACACCCCGTCAATGCCTCACAATACCCCCATCCCTCACGGGGGACCAGCCCGCCCGGATCCCCTAACTCACAAGGACCACAAGACCCCCATGGTAAATCCCTGTAACCCCCCGGAAAATCCCTCACCCACCCCCCCCATAGAGATCCCTATTTGGCACTTCGTTCTAAAAAAAGCCCCGCCATTCCATCCGTCATTCACCTAACCCCTTTTCCCTCATAGCCCAGGGAAATGAAAACAAAATCTGCTATCACATACGCCACTGCCCTCTGAACCTCCACCCCCACTCCTCCCAACCAAACTAATTCCCCCCAACACCGACAATCCACCCCCACTAAGCAAATCCTGAAACCCCAACAATTCCCCCCACGACACCCAAACGCTCACAAAAATATACACAAAACGCAGTTTCATCCTCCCCCAAGCTTGACACCCCCATCCACCCTATTTTCTGTTACAAAAAAACCACCCCGCGGTAAAATCCCATGAAGAAACCAGAAAAATACCCCCGCACACATGGCCCCGGAACCCAAATTTCCCTTAACCCCCCCCAAAAATATCCTTCCAAGCATACAGGGTACACCCCTTCCACCCTGCCACCTCCCGAGACCGCACCGCCTTCCCCAATAGTCCTGACCACTCAGGTGGATCCTAACAATAAGGAGGACCCGTAACATGTCCTCACATTCCCTTAAATCCGCCCTCCCCACCACCTCCTTATATCCTCACCCCGACCTATCCCTCTCCCATCCCCAACCACCCTCAGGTAACCCCGCTTCAATAAACACTCTTCAATCTGCATTCCAAGGGAATCAACCAAACCCCCCCTGGCAATGGGGAGGTAACCACCCCCCAGTACCAATCACAACCCGATCCCCAAATAAAACGAAAAACCCTACGCAACCTTCAATTCCCCTGCCCAACGGGTACAATGCTGCCACATGCCATATTTTCTATATAGCAACACTTAACCACTATTACCCGTTGGTGCAGCGTGAGATGTGACGGCCTCAAACCATCTAATCACCCAACACCCTCTGACCACACCCTCCCCAATTAACCTCTCTCGCCTCCCTCCATCCCTCATAACACCACACCCAAATCTTCACCTGATCCACTAAACACCACCTTCCACAAGCCCTCCCCCACCATCCCTCCCAGTCCCCAAATCTCATGAATTTCGACTTATCCTCATTTACAGTCATACCCGTCGCTTCCCAAAACCTCAATGACCCTGCCCACACGCTCTAATCCCCCCCCCCTCCACAAGAATGTGTGTCATCCACATAACCCACTATGCCAGGATTCCCAACACCCAGATCCCCCTTCCCTGCCCCCTGGAGACGCTTCTACAGCCCTAAAAATGGGTCCTGCGGGGATGTGAACAACAATTGAATATTTGGGGAACCCTGAGTAAACCCCTTCCCATCCTAACACACTGCCCCACCCTCCCATTCCCTGCACACACATACTTGCTCCCCGGGACAAAGTACGTGCCCAACTCACCATCTCCTTACCAAAAACCCCCACCTCATAATGCTCCACAACGCTTCCGTTCCCACTATCATACACTGCCCTCCAACAGTCTAACACCCCCTCCCTCCTTCTGCCTACTCCCAATAAACCCCGAAAACCCCATGCCCCACGTACATAGACCCCCGGCACCCCATATTGACTCCCAACAACCCCTTTTCTAAGACCCTTTTAAATCGATTGCCTAATAACCCCAAATAACTTATAGTCCGCACATAATTTAAATATCCTATAGTTCCTCACCGTCGTCTGACTAGTCCCCCTTTTGGGACCATAACCACAATAGCCGTGGACCTTGAACCCCAAGACACCCCCCTTCTTCATGACATTTAACAACCGCACTAAAAACCCCTTTAAAAAACCCCAATGCTGTATATAAAAATCACTCGGTAATCCGTCTATCCCTGGCGCCTTACCCCTGCTCATACCCATCAAGGCTGTCCATACTTCATCCTCCACTATATCACCACTCAACCCCTCCCTATCCCCCCTCTCAAGTCCACATTACACCCAACCTCCCATATCCCTTAAAGACTCCTCCTGCACCCCTCCACTTCTCATATACGACCCATACCACCCATCCACATACCGCACCATGCCCTCTGTTGTAACCAACTCTTGCCCTCCCTATATCCTCCATTGCCTCATGCACACACAACCTTACAATTTCCGTACCCTACGCCTACATGCCTGCCCTCGCAGGACACATGCCGACGGCTTGTCACCCCATACCACCTCCTCTAACCCACCTGCCACCCTTGCAGCATCAAACCTTTCATTTTGCAAAACCCGAATATTATCCAACCCTCTATGTCCACAACAGGGTAACTCGCACTCCCACATCCTCTCCCATAACAATCCCTTAACTGTCCCTCCAGATCCTAATAAGTCCATCGCAAACTGATTATCCTCCCTCCCCGTCAACATAGAAGTCCCTTATCTTTACCTTAGCCAATTGTCCCACCAGAGCAACAAATCCCCATCCACACGCACCTCGGACCACAACCTGTCCCACAACCCCCAAACGTATCCCTCCCCATCCCCTCTTGAAGCAACCGGACATTTAATTTCCAATAACTCCCGTACCTGCGAGGCAATCCTCCCACCCCAAGTTCACCAAAACCCCTGTGGTCGAAAAACAACATCCAACACGCACCCTCCTCACTTCCCTCTCTAGTCACATATAACCGGTCCAGCCGAGCAGCATAACCTCTCCTCACGAACGTGTGCTCCACGTCCCATGCAGCACCCCCCCACATCCACCAACCCACACCATGTAACAGATCCCCCAGCAAAACTGAACAATATCCCGCCCCCTCAGGTCCACGTCCCTACGACGTGTCACACAGTTCAATCACCACCACCACCGCAATCGCCGATAGCGTCGTAGGTGATAAACTAACACATCCCTCACAAAATCATTCTTTACCCTACCATCCGCCTCCGCTGGACCATTAATACACACAAAGGACACCGATCCCTCCCCCATGATCCATCCACCCCTCCTCACTGTGATGGACAACAAACGGGCTATTCTCCCCTTATTAATATAGCCACACCCCTTTCAATCTCAAGGAGTGTGCAGCGTAAACAGTGTATCCTTCAATCAGTAACTGACAACCATACTTGTGGTTATGTTCCTGCACAAAAACCACGTCTATACCATACCTCACCAAATACTCACGAAACCATTCACGCTTCATCTTTTCACACAAACCATTTATATTCACGGTAAAGCACTTGGAAACTGACAGAGGGGTTTTCCTTTAGGCACTGGCACTTGCCGATCCCCTTTCCCGAGTTCCACCACGGTCACTCCCAGAGTCTCGGAACCACTTTTCATGAGTCTCTGTCCCTTGGGACCACCAACATCACCCCTCGCTACATCAGCCCACATCTTCCCGGAGCGTTGCGCCGGTGTGAGCACATCATCCGTATCAGACTGGGCCGCTCTCTTCCGTGCCACTTTCTTCCTCCATACCCACCTCCTGGAGGCCATCAAGTGCACCTCC
This sequence comes from Cherax destructor, assembly GCA_009830355.1. Classification (NCBI taxonomy): domain Eukaryota; kingdom Metazoa; phylum Arthropoda; class Malacostraca; order Decapoda; family Parastacidae; genus Cherax; species Cherax destructor. The sequence continues at coordinate 15,024 of WNWK01027992.1, read as the reverse complement.
GCCTCCACGTGAAGCAGCCGCGCTGCGCGGGCACTAGCCACAGGAGGCCAACCACCTCAGCATCCCCTGTCCCCCACTGACTCCAAGTCAGCTGCAGGTTCGTCCACCCCCTGACCTGGGGTGCACAAAAGGTCCTGCAACACCATAGCAAACGCCTCCTCTGCCACCCTCCATCAGCCGCGATACTCCTCCCACGGCTTCAGGCTCCTGGACTGATGATTCCGTTACCCCTGGTAAGGTCGCACAGCCATCCTCCAAGACACCCCCCTTCTTCATGACATTTAAAACCGCACTAAAAACCCTTTAAAAAAAAACCCAGTGCTGTATATAAAAATCACTCGGTAATCCGTCTATCCCTGGCGCCTTACCCCTGCTCATACCCATCAAGGCTGTCCATACTTCATCCTCACTATATCACCACCAACCTCCCTATCCCCCTCTCAAGTCCACATTCACCCAACCTCCCATATCCCTTAAAGACTCCAATTGCACCCCTCCACTCCTCATATACGACCCATCCACCCATCCACATACCGCACCATGCCCTCTGTTGTAACCAACTCTTGCCCCTCCCTATACCTGTCCACCTCAGCACTCCAACTTGAACTCGACATAGGGTTGTCCGACCCACGCTCCTCCGTACGATGCACGAAGACTCTCGATGACGTCCAACATCTTTTGGGCCCGTCCGTTTACCACACTGCACAGCCAATGGTCATAGGCCCCACACAACCTGCAGGTACGACGATGCCCCGCATAGGTAACCACGACTTGAGTCCTGGAAGTCCTCCAACAGTACACACACAACAGTACGTAGGAAGGGATGGGATGGCGTAACGTCATTTTTAACGTAAACGTTCCCTCAGCAGACCGAAACATCCCTTCCGACCACCTGCCCAAGTCGCCGTATGAACAGTTCCATATCTCTCAAAAACTGTTCTCAAATCAGCCTCAGTCGCCTCAAATGGGCAATTACGAACCTTGACCCAAACATAGTACCTGGAGACGTCGTGAAGACACACCGTTACCGCCGAATTCACATCCACAGGTACTTCCTGAAACCTGGCGACAATCCTCTCCTTAAAATCGGCAGTGCGAAGCTTAACGAAGATTCTATATGCACCATTTATAGCCACACCACACAAATCGTCATTCTCCAATCCGTAGGCGTCTCGTATAATGGCAGTCAGTAGAACAGACGCATTCTGGCCCGACACAGCCCCACGAATCATCTGAATACACACACTGTTAACTCGGCGACATCAACTGCGCCATGTTGTGAAAACAACAATGTCACAAGGCGCCAGTAGAGGCAGGCTGGTCGCACGTCCGCTCGACACCAAGGTTGAGAGATGAATGAAACATGGATTTAAACGTGAGGTTGAACCTTTGTTGACCAGTGTAATTAATTTGGTTAATATAATTGTTATAAATACATATACAAAACACTTCAGCGTTTTAATGTATGGAAAACACTAAAGATCAATTTCACAAAACCTACTGATATTAGTAAAACCAGACACTGATTAGTAATCACTATTAACAATCAACAAAAAAAGGTTGATTTTCTAAAAATGTTGTTAATCTTACTTTAGCAGCCGATGATCTTACATTTTCTCTAAGTTCTTACTTTTAGTTTGGTGTCCAATAGGAATTAGGAAACGTGGAAGGTACAACAGTATTTAACAAGCGAATGTTGAAAAGTTGTCCAAAAATCTGAATAAATGTCAGAGTAATGTTGTCTTTTCAAGAATGAGGGACGGCGAGAGAAGCATCATGGCTGGTCAGGGTGAGGAGTGAGGGAGGGTAAGAGACACATCATGGCTGGTCAGGGTGAGAGAAGCTTCATGGCTGGTCAGGGTGAGGAGTGAGGGAGGGTAAGAGACACATCATGGCTGGTCAGGGTGAGAGAAGCTTCATGGCTGGTCAGGGTGAGAGAAGCATCATGGCTGGTCAGGGTGAGGGGCATCATGGCTGGTCAGGGTGAGAGAAGCATCATTGCTGGTCAGGGTGAGAGAAGCATCATGGCTGGTCAAGGTGAGAGAAGCATCATGGCTGGTCAGGGTGAGAGAAGCATCATGGCTGGTCAGGGTGGAGAAGCTTCATGGCTGGTCAGGGTGAGAGCAGCATCATGGCTGGTCAGGGTGAGGAGTGAGGGAGGGTAACAGACACGTCACGGCTGGTCAGGGTGAGGAGTGAGGGAGGGTAACAGACGCATCATAGCTGGTCAGGGTGAGAGAAGCATCATGGCTGGTTAGGGTGAGGAGTAAGGGAAGGTGAGAGAAGCATCACGGCTGGTCAGGGTGAGGAGTGAGGGAGGGTGAGAGAAGCATCATGGCTGGCGAGGGTGAGGAGTGAGGGAGGGTGAGAGAAGCATCATGGCTGGTCAGGGTGAGGAGTGAGGGAGGGTGAGATAAGCATCATGGCTGGTGAGGAGTGAGGGAGGGTGTGGTCGTCAGGATGCAGTATTCCTATTTTTCATGAGCTGAATATCTTATTTCTTATTTAATTTACTCCATTATCTGGTATCAGTATATCTTCATACCACGTGGGTTTGTGGTTAAAAATATCAATATTTTGCATGTATTCTTGAGGGGATGAATATACATTCATCTCCATTTTACCTCACCATTCTTCATATTATTTGGTCACAATTTTTGTTCCAATATTTTCGCAAATTATTTCTTACCAGACAAGAAAGACCAAGATCACTGGTGAGGGCGAGTGAGAGAGACATTATAACTCGTCAAAGTGAGAAAATGGAGAAGGTGAGAGATAAGACATGACTTGTCAGGGTGAGAAGTGACTGAGGATGAGAGGCATCATGGCTCGTCAGGGTGAGGAGTGAGGGAGGGTGGTTGGTGAGGGTGAGGGAGGGTAGTTGGCGAAGGTGAGGGAGGGTGGTTGGCGAAGGTGAGGGAGGGTGGTTGGCGAGGGTGAGGGAGGGTGGTTGGCCAGGGTGAGGGAGGGTGGTTGGCGAGGGTGATGGAGGGTGGTTGGCGAGGGTGAGGGAGGTTGGTTGGCGAGGGTGAGGAGGTTGGTTGGCGAGGGTGAGGGAGGTTGGTTGGCGAGGGTGAGGGGGGATGGTTGCGAGGGTGAGGGAGGGGTTGGGAGGGTGAGGAGGGTGGTTGGCGAGGGTGAGGAGGTGGTTGGCGAGGGTGAGGGAGGGTGGTTGCGAGGGTGAGGGAGGGTGGTTGGCGAGGTGAGGAGGGTGGCTGGCGAGGGTGAGGGAGGGTGGCTAGCCAGGGTGAGGGGGGGTGGTGCAGGGTGAGGGAGGGAGGTTGGCGAGGGTGAGGGGGGGTAATTGCCAGGGTGAGGGGGGGTGGTTGTCGAGGGTGAGGGAGGGTGGATGGCGAAGGTGAGGGAGGGTGGTTGGCGAGGGTGAGGGAGGTTGGTTGGCGAGGAGGGGGGGTGGTTGGCGAGGGTGAGGGGGGGTGGATGGCGAGGTGAGGGAGGGGGGATGGCGAGGGTGAAAGAGGGTGGCTGGCGAGGGTGAGGGAGGGTGGTTGGCGAGGGTGAGGGAGGGTGGTTGGCGAGGATGAGGGAGGGTGGCTGGCGAGGGGGAGGGAGGGTGGCTGGCCAGGGTGAGGGGGGTGGTTGGCAGGGTGAGGGAGGGTGGTTATCGAGGGTGATGGAGGGTGGCTTGGCGAGGGGTGAGGGGGGTTGGTTAACGAGGGTGAGGGAGGGTGGTTGGCGAGGGTGAGGGAGGGTGGTTGGCGAGGGTGAGGGGGGGTGGTTGGCGAGGGTGAGGGAGGGTGGTTGGGAGGGGGAGGGAAGGTGGTTGGCGAGGGTGAGGGAGGGTGGCTGGCGAGGGTGAGGGAGGGTGGCTGGCCAGGGTGAGGGAGGTTGGTTGGCGAAGGTGAGGGAGGGTGGTTGGCGAGGGTGAGGGAGGGTGATTAGCGAGGGTGAGGAGGGTGGCTTGGCCAGGGTGAGGGAGGGTGGTTGTCGAGGGTGAGGGAGGGTGGATAGCGAGGGTGAGGGAGGGTGGCTGGCGAGGGTGAGGGAGGGTGGTTGGCGAGGGGTGAGGGAGGGTGGTTGGCGAGGATGAGGGAGGGTGGCTGGCGAGGGTGAGGGAGGGTGGCTGGCCAGGGTGAGGGAGGGTGGTTGGCGAGGGTGAGGGAGGGTGGTTGGCGAGGGTGATGGAGGGTGGTGGCGAGGGTGGGGGAGGTTGGTTTGGGCGAGGGTGAGGGAGGGTGGTTCTCGAGGGTGAGGGAGGGTGGTTGGCGAGGGTGAGGGAGGGTGGATTGCGAGGGTGAGGGAGGGTGGATTACGAGGGTGAGGGAGGGTGGTTGGCGAGGGTGAGGGAGGGTGGTTGGCGAGGGTGAGGGAGGGTGGTTGGCGAGGGTGAGGGAGGGTGGTTGGCGAGGGTGAGGGAGGGTGGTTGGCGAGGGTGATGGAGGGTGGTTGGCGAGGGTGAGGGAGGGTGGCTGGCGAGGGTGAGGGAGGGTGGCTAGCCAGGGTGAGGGAGGGTGGTTGGCGAGGGGAGGAGGGAGGTTGGGAGGGTGAGGGAGGGTGGTTAGCCAGGGTGAGGGAGGGTGGTTGTCGAGGTGGGGGAGGGTGGATAGCGAAGTGAGGGAGGGTGGTTGGCGAGGGTGGGGGAGGTTGGTTGGCGAGAGGAGGGAGGTTGGCGAGGGTGAGGGAGGGTGGATGGCAGGGTGGGGGAGGGTGGATGGCGAGGGTGAGGGAGGGTGGCGGGCGAGGGTGAGGGAGGGTGGTTGGCGAGGGTGAGGGAGGGTGGTTGGAGGATGAGGGAGGGTGGCTGAGGGTGAGGGAGGGTGGCTGGCCAGGGTGAGGGAGGGTGGTTGGGGAGGGTGAGGGAGGGTGGTTGGCGAGGGTGATGGAGGGTGGTTGGCGAGGGTGAGGGAGTTGTTGGCGAGGGTGGGGGAGGGTGGTTGGCGAGGGTGAGGGAGGGTGGTTGGCGAGGGTGAGGGAGGGTGGTTGGCGAGGGTGAGGGAGGGTGGTTGGCGAGGGTGAGGGAGGGTGGTTGGCGAGGGTGAGGGAGGGTGGTTGGCGGGGGGGTGAGGGAGGGTGGTTGGCGAGGATGAGGGGGGGTGGCTGGCGAGGGTGAGGAGGGTGGCTGGCGGGGGTGAGGGAGGGTGGCTGGCCAGGGTGAGGGAGGGTGGTTGGCGAGGGTGGGGGAGGGTGGTTGGCGAGGGTGGGGGAGGTTGGTTGGCGAGGGTGAGGAGGTTGGTTGGAGGGTGAGGGAGGGTGGTTGGCGAGGGGTGGGGGAGGGTGGTTGGCGAGGATGAGGGAGGGTGGTGGCGAGGGTGAGGGAGGGTGGCTGGCCAGGGTGAGGGAGGTTGTTAGCGAGGGTGGGGGAGGGTGGTTGGGAGGGTGATGGAGGGTGGTTTGCGAGGGTGAGGGAGGTTGGTTGGCGAGGGTGAGGGAGGGTGGTTGGCGAGGGTGAGGAGTGAGGGGAGGGTGGTTGGCGAGGGTGAGGGTGGGTGGTTGGCGAGGGTTGGGGAGGGGTTGGCGAGGGTGAGGGAGGGTGGTTGGCGAGGGTGAGGGAGGATAATTGGCGAGTGTGAGGGAGGGTGGTTGGCGAGGGTGATGAGTGAGGGAGGGTGGTTGGCGAGGGTGATGAGTGAGGGAGGGTGGTTGGCGAGGGTGATGAGTGAGGGAGGGTGGTTGGCGAGGGTGATGAGTGAGTGAGGGTGGTTGGCGAGGGTGATGAGTGAGGGAGTGTAGTTGGCGAGGGTGAGGAGTGAGGGAGTGTAGTTGGCGAGGGTGAGGAGTGAGGGAGGGAGATAAAACGCAGCACTGCTTCAAAAACTGTGTCAAAGGAAATTAGATATTCCATGTTTAATTTACACGTGGCCTTCCACCTTAACTTCTCACATTGTAAAACTGTAAATAATTCCGCGCAAAAACTTCTTTTCATGCGGCGCTTTTTGTAAAAATGTAGGATAACTAAAAACTATATACCATAAAGAAAGCTTACTTTCTAATGCAATATTCTGCTGCTGGTAGAGCTTTGGCAACAAAAAATAACACTCAGGGGCCACTTTTTTTAAGTGTCAGATGAAAGTAAGCGGCAGCGCCAGACTCAAGATGTAAAAGGCCAACAGTGCAAGTTTGATGCCTGAAGACAAAGGTGCTGCTCTCAAAAATAAGACAACGGAAGTGCCAATAACATTTCAAGGATCCGGTTTGATAGTATCAGGTTAAAGAGGTCAACAGTGTCTCAAATATCAGAAAATGGCAATGCTAGGCTCACATGTGTCAGAACAGTGACGGGCAAAAATATACAGTAGACAGCTACACTGCAAGTTTTACACAAAATCAAACGACAGTGCAGTCACACACACACACACACGCACACACACACACACACACACACACACACACACACACACACACACACACACACACACACACACACACACAAGATAATTACAATGTCACTTAACGATATACGAAAGCAGCAGTGGTGATCTCAGATGTAACAGGTGGCAGTGATAATCTTAGGTGTAAAATATAGCGGTGCTAATATTAGGTGTGTATGTATGTATGTAGTAAGTGTTTATGCTCCTGGGGAAGAGAGAAGTGTGAAGAGAGAGAGAAATTTGGGAAATGATGAGTGCGTGGGGAGTTTGAACCAAGTGAGAGAGTACTTGTGGTTGGGGATCTTAATGCCAGTGAACATGCTGAGAGTGTCATCTAGTGTGACACCCTGGGACAATGTCCACTGTCTCTCGCTATGTACAGTGAAAATATAAAAAAACTTCACCTCTTCCATTATATACATCTCTTCCCATAACTTTATACACCACTTTTAAATTAAATTTATTCTACTCAAAACCTGCTGAATTTGCTCAGCTACATTTACCTCATGGGTATTCATGCCCGCTTTTCTAACGTCATAAAACTCATTTACAAAGTTCCATGGTGGCTGAGTAAACACACCAAGTTTTTCCTCATCAACATCAAAAGAACACTTTCAAAATCTTGTACCAGTCATAATGTTGGTCATTTCAGACTGCTGATAAAGATAACCATACGTGTTGTTGTGATCGGATGTGTGGGTTTTATTTTCATCAGAGTCCTCATCCACCAGCAGGTACCATTCACTACTAATCAGAGCGTTGCTAGGAGCGGGCTCCAATACCAACCTCACCTCTATACCCTCCAGATCATGTAGCACCACTGCATGGTCCCACGTCATCCTGGACAGGCTGGCAGGCTGGTTCACTGGTGCCGTTCACCTCATGTTAGCCAGTCTCTGAAACTGAGAAAAAACTCAGAGGGAAAGCATCACCTTCCTCACCTAGCCCATGAGTTAATGATTCTAGGGTGCTTCCCTGCACCCAGTCCTTCTGGTACTGGGTACAATAAACATGCATCGTCCTGAGAGACTGGTGAACCCACTTTCCTCTGACTCAGAGTGAACGACATTGATAAATTTATTCTAAAGTAAGTCTTTCAAAACTACATGAAATTTTATAAAATTTGACTTCCAGTTGGAAAAGGTACAATTAAAATACCTTAAGTCAATAACGTTATCTACGTTATATTAAAGATATATATTTTACAAAGTTTTTCGATCACCTTATTAATCTGTACACAAGATTAAATTATCTCATCAGAAATGATTCCTTATTACGATGTAACTGGAGTATGATTCTCTATGGAAATCCCCTAGAATAACATCGCTTATTATTTATAAAGTTTATATGATGGGGTTTTGAAAAAACTGCATTAAAATATGTATTTAATATAACGTAATTTACGTAATATTCTATAAGGTATTTTAAGTGGTACCTTTACTTATATTATAGAAGTACCACTTAACAGACTTATAACTTATATACCGCTTACAATTACGTACCTCCATTCTGACTGAATGGATATTTACATATGAAATTGATAAAGTTACATAGTCTCTATAACCAGAGACTATCCAAGCTTAATAATTGAAATCTCCTTAAACACTGAAAAGATATTACTTGGTGAAAGTTTCACAAATTCTCTACTTTCAAGAGACTGAGATGATAAACACTATACTGCTGTTACGCTACGGGCTATCATACGGAATTTACTTTTCCCAAGCTTTTGAGGATGATTATTATATACGTTATCATTTCTCTCCTATTCATTCATTCTTCTAATGTCATTAAATTTAGGTCCTTTAATCTCTCCTCGTGGCTCATGTCAGTTATCTAATCTCGTTGCAAACCTCTTCATTTTGCAATAACTCCAAGGACCGGAGAGAAATTTCCTTGGCTAATATTAAATGGACGTAGCATAATTAAGGAACCAGTATACACTATGTACATAATTCTCTCTATTATTAGGTTAGCTCCATAGTTAGGGTTGCAGCCAGCAACAGCTCTGATATCATCTAGTCTGTCTGCATTGAACGTAGATGATGTTCTCACTCTGTGTATAGATGGGTGGGGCATGGCGTTTGCTTGTCAGTATCTTTGCGTTAGATGAAGATATGACAATGCCTAGTCGATTACTAATTACTTGAACCTCCTTCTGTGTGGAACATGATGTCTTCAGCATCAACATAGATTGTAACTTTGTTTTGGTGAGTTAGATACAGCATATACGAAAGCATAAATTAGGATATTAAATAGCGTAGGACTGAACTCTTCTCTGTGTTGTACCTAGGGACATTTCTTTACTCTCACTTCTTAAACCTTGGTATAGAACAGGAGATACTCTAGTGGACAGATATCCTATTATCCAACTGAGTAGGTTAACACAAATACTCACGTCGGCTAGTTTAGGAAGAACAACAGTTCATTTTGAGATATTAAAAACAGATTTTAAATCAATAAATGGAAGTGTTCGCTGTTAGAAAGGTAATAAAATGGTGTACACTTCTTCCTTTCATAAAACAGTAGAGAAGAGGTGAAAGTTGGTGAGACATTCTATTGTAGATTCCATTATCATTACCTGAAATGTTTCACAAAGACAATTAAGGGCATTGTTCAAAATGTATCAGGCTATTGTGGGTTGAGGATAAGCACAATGGGACACTTGGTCCAGCAAGTAGGAAGGACAACCTCGCTGTAACTGAGATTATACAGCTCTAAAAAAATGTTTCTCATGGACTTTCACTAACGATCTGAGGATATTAAAAGTAATACCATCCTCTAATGCAATGCCTAATTCATACTCTGTGAAAAGGCAATCACTCTCACCAGTACTTTGGGCTCATAGATAAATCAGTTTCAACCTGTCTTCAGAAGCATTCTCTAGGTTTGTTCTAAGATGACATTGATAATTTTTGGCTGGATGTTTTGGCCCAATTATACATGAGGTCATTTTCTTTATCATGAGCAAAACGATGAGCAACATTACAACTATTTTTCCTAGTTCTTTATTCCTTTCCTGACTAAACATCGGGGGATAAATATATTTAATCACAAACAACTTGTTTCATTCCTGTTTCATAAGTTCTTGATTTCTATTCGTTCCATTTGTCTGTACAACTTGGAAACTTCTTTGTAAGTCTGGAGATCTACATTCACGATACGCTGTCCCAATACTTCTAGATCCATGTCTTCAGCTGCGTAGTTGTGCATCGTAATTGTACTCATGATAATGAGAGTTCCTTATTAAGATGTTTTCCATCACATTTAGCACACCAGGAACGGAGAATTTTGCAATATTTGTAACGTCTACACTGGGGTGGGGGTTGGGGGGTTGTGGGCCGATGCATCTCAAAAGGTAGAAAACAAATGCCTAGCACCTAAATATTCCGAGAGAAGGCCACTGGATCCACCCAGCTGGCAATGATTTTGATCCTTCCTTTAAGTCTTTCAAGTCTTCTGACATGATTGCTTTCAGTTTAATAAGATGCTGAAGCTGATGCAATTGTAATGAGTCTGAGTTTCTGGAGTAGATCGGAGTACCTTGATTCTTATACAGTGGAATCTCCATGTTTGAACTTAATTGGTTCCTAGGTGGTGTTCGAACTGCAAAAAGTTCGATGTCCGAAACAGTATTTTGCAGTTTTTAATTATCAGCTTCATACACTGGAGGATATCGAACTGACTCTTCCAAAAGTTACTGAGAGTTAGGTCAGTGTCAGAGGTCACTTCAAAACACTTCTGAAACATGAATTTCGTGTAAAAAAAATTTTACAACTGAATTTTAAACAAGCCGAAGCGTTCGGATTCCAGAAAAGCGTTCAAAGTCCGGGTCAGTTTTTTTCTGAGCAAAATTGTTCAGACTCCGGTTCGTTCGACGTCCGGTACATTCGAACACCGAGGTTCAACTGTATTGTCTTTAGCAGGTCTATGATCACATCGTTATTATGTTCCACTGAAACCTTGTGTGGCTTATTTCTAAACTAGATCCTTGACCTTACATGTTTCTTTGCTGCATCCATTAGCCAGGCACACCTAGCAGTAAGTTCAGCCTTACATATTCATCTCTTGAGGAAAGGATTTTGCACCGTGTGTGCACCAAGGACGTTTATTGCCACAACGACTACGAATCGTTTGAGGCGGGCTACGTCAGTGCTCTAGCACTTAATCATTTCTTTTAACCTCATACTTTTAACTGTATGATAGTCATCATCTTTTTCAGCATTTATATTAAGTTTTTTTCCGCCATGACAGTCATCATTTTTGCCAATAATAATATATTTATTACTACAAGTACATGTACAAGGTATACAGGCCTAGCTGACATCAATAACATACTACTATATAGAAAGCCACTTGTTATGCAGAGTATTTCTGGCAAATTAGGTCAGTTTTGTCCCAGGATGCGACCCACACCAGTCGACTAATACCCAGGTACCCATTTTACTGATGGGGAACATAGACAACCGGTGTAAGAAACCACGCCTAATGCTTCCTCCCTTGCCGGGAATCGAACCAGGACACTCACCCGTGTGAAGCGAGAGCTTTAGCCACAAGGCCACGGGGCACCGTATAAGTGAGACTTTCACTGCACAAGAATTCTGAACTCACACACCTCACGGAATTCACATTGACTTCCTATAGGAGGGGTAACTTGGAACAGCGTAACAAATCGTTAAACCAATGTGCTACACCTAACACAAATTATAAGAAAAAAAAAAAAATATATAGCATATACATACACTCGGTGGTCACTTTATTAGGAACACCCTTCTAGTATTAGGTAGAGCCCCTTCCCCTCCCATTGCCCCCAGAAATGCCTAAATTCTTCATGGATAGATTCAACAAGGAGCTGAAAATATTTATTAGAGATTTTGGTCCATGCTGACATGATAGCATCATGCAGTTGGTGCCGGCTCGTTGGCGGACACCTGCTTGCCATACTCTGAAGCTGAAGGAGTTACAGCCGCCAGTTACAAGGAGACCCAGAAGATCCACAAATATGAAGGCCTGCCCCCTTGACCATGGGGCAAGTGTGCTCTAAAATTCCTCAAAGAGTTTGGTGAAAGCTCATCTCAGAAACCAAAGATTACAGAGCAGCCAGCTTCCTCTTTCAGAAACTCAGCGTTGCGATCCAGAGGGAAAATGCCTGCAGCATTCTGGGTACACGGCCCACTGCCGGGGAGCTGGATGAAGTAGGTGAGATATAGGCTTTGAGATGTTATTTATGTTGTTCAACTTGTTAAGATCGTCTGTGAGCGATTGTTTACATATATATATATATATATATATATATATATATATATATATATATATATATATATATATATATATATATATATATATATATATATATATATATATGTTAAATATATAGGGAGGTACCACCTCTAGAACTTTACTGGGGACCCTCATCCTCAGAGAAGACAATAAACGTACCTCAGAAAAAACTCGAGGTTCATCCCGGAGCTGTTTGAATACTTTCTTCTCCTACCACTCCCTATATACATGTATATTATATAAGTGCTTTATTAATAGACAGAATACATTGACAGAAAACACAAACATAAACATGAATACATTGGTACCATATATCAAAGATTATGAATCTCCTCCAGCTCCTCCGAAGCCAGACACGAACCCAATATGCAGCATGCATTTCCCCTCTGGATGGCCACGCTGAGGCGCTGGAACATGAAAGTGGCTGCCCTTGGGTCCCTGGTGGTGTCGATGAGTCTGGAACCCAGTTCTTTAAGGAAACGTGTTGCATTTTTTCCCCATGATCCCAAGGCCTCCGATCCCACTGGGACAAATTGATACTGTTTGCTTATGTCCCTGTACTTGCCGATCTTGTACCCCTCCCTGTGGTCAGCAGCTCCTCCCTGTCGCCCGACACTGTGATGGATGTAGGTGTCAGCCAGTGTCGACACACAGGTATAGTCCCATGCTAAGAGCTTGCCATTCTTCCAAGGATAGATGGTGATCCCGTCGGAGCGGTTTGCTGGGTTGTGGGTATTGTTGGCTGCTAGTGATCGGGGCTCTCTCTCGGCTGGGCATCCAGCTGTATCAAGGGTTCTCTTTATGATGTAGTTGACTTCATTGTGTCTTGCATGCCAACCCTTGGTTTTGGAACAGTTTAGACCATGTAGACCATATTGGTCGGCTTGCGCATCACAGCAAATACACGTATATTCCGTGTGAATTGGGGCAGCAAGGCGCAGAGCCACTGCAATACGGAGGGTCTTAGGGTTGAGGCGTGTTCCCATGGCCGAAATGGGAACTGTTTTGGAGGAAGTCCCCAGAGTGATGTGCACTCACAGCGAGGAGACAGGCAGTCTCCCTGTGTGATGTTCCAGCCCTAAGCATGTTTGCAAGCATCTTTTCAGTGATGGAGCCATCCCAACTTGACTGTTTGTAGGCCAGTTCTTCACTAGGTTTCGGTGCTGGAATAGCAAGAGTGTCCCATTCAGTGATGGCACTGGTGTAGCTAGGGTCCTGTATTCCTGCTGAATCACTGAGGTTCTCTGGAAGAATTTGTTTTATTAGCTCATTTGATGCTATGTAAGAGGATTGGAAAGCTGGTAGGGCAATCTGGGAGGATTTGCGTACTCCCAGCCCCCCAAGCCTGACTGGAAGTGAGGCTTGCAACCACTGTTCATCTTCGAGGGAAAGATTCAATACACTCTCTAGCATGGTCTTGATGAGAGAGTCATATTCCTTGAGTTTCGGACTGCTGAAGGCTGGGGAGCATCTCAGGAAGTACGTACGTTTTGGGATTGACAGGCAACTGGTGAATAGGTAGAAGGCATCATGTGTATCAATGTCTTTCATCCTGCCTTCTATCGTCCTGAGGTCTGAATTTTTTTTTTCTATGACCAGGTTGATGGCATTAGGCCCAAGAGGAGCACCAATAAGAGTGCTGTTGGCAGGATCAATGGCTCGTGCCCCTGGTAAAACAGCACTAATGTTCTGGATCATCTGTCGATTGGTAGAAACTATTTCACATTTGGTGGGGTTTAAAGATAGGCCCAGGCTCTCTCCTGTGTCTTTAATTTTCCTGATGTCCTCTAGGAGAGATTATGTAGTGCCAGCTAGGGTACCACCATCCAAGAACCAGATATTGAGCTCGGTGGAAGCTCTTCTGTGACTTCCTTGACCAGACAGAATAGAAAGGGGCGAGAGGGTCCCCCTGTTGCACACCCTCACAAAAGTCAATTTCATGGTCCCCAAACAATATTTTAGAAGCCACACTATAACACGATTCTATGAAGAGATAAAGGGAAGGGAAGTGTCTAGAAACTGCTTGGAGAGCAGCAACCCTTCTGACCGAGTTGAAAGCATTGGCAATGTCCAATTTGATCAAGGCTTTTTCATTGGACATGTTGTTGATGTATATTCGGGCTGCGTGGGCAGCTGCTTCACAGCCTTGTTCAACACCAAAACCGAGCTGAGTTGGTTTCAACACTGAGGCAGCATCTTGACTCACCATTCGTACTGCAGCCTTGGCGACTAGGCGCCGAAGAGTGTTGCCCACTGCAATGGGCCTTATTCCTCCATTATTTTTCCGGAGGGCACACAGTGAGGCACCAAAGAAAAGGGGTCTAATGGCCTCTGGGACACTGCCAGCCAGGCACACATTGGAAAATTTGGTGAGTTCAGACAGCAACCTCACCCAGACCTGGATTGAGCATTTGTTTTAAGTGTTGTGGCCTTAAACCGGTGAAACCTCCTGCTGAGCCCTGTGGAAATGACATAGCAGCTTTATACATATCGGCGTCCTGTAAGGTTAAATGTTCTTCACCTGCTGCAATGTCAAGGGGGTCAATGTTGGTACTGGGAGCCCTGGGTGGATGTTTGTCCTTCAGGGCTTGTGCTGTAATGACATCCTTAGGAGCGATGGTATCCTCACTGGTTATAAGCCTCAGTGCTCCGATAGTATTACCCTCTTCTATTTTTCTGCTAATTTGGGCCCTGAAGGAAGGACAAGGAAAAAATATAATTATATATTATATATATATATATATATATATATATATATATATATATATATATATATATATATATATATATATATATATATATATATATATATATATATATATATATATATATAGTAGGTTAGTAGACAGCAACTGTCTAGGGAAGTACTATCGTCCTGCAAGTGAGTGTAAAACGAAAGCCTGTAATTGTTTTACATGATGGTAGGATTGCTGGTGTCTTTTTTTCTGTCTCATAAACATGCAAGATTTCAGGTACATCTTGTTACTTCTACTTACACTTAGATCACACTACACATTCATGTACAAGCATATATATACTCACCCCTCCTGGGTTTTCTTCTAATTTTTACTAGTTCTTGTTCTTATTTCCTCTTATCTCCATGGGAAGTGGAATAGAATTCTTCCTCCGTAAGCCATGCGTGTCGTAAGAGGCGACTAAAATGCTGGGAGCAAGGGGCTAGTAACCCCTTCTCCTATTATATATTACTAAATGTAAAAGGAGAAACTTTCGTTTTTCTTTTGGGCCACCCCTGCCTCGGTGGGAAACGGCCGACGTGTTGAAAGAAATATATATATATATATATATATATATATATATATATATATATATATATATATATATATATATATATATATATATATATATATATTGTGAAGGGATTCAGGGAAACCAGTTAATTGATTTAGTTGGACTTGAGTCC
>WNWK01027991.1:0-25792 GCA_009830355.1 Cherax destructor | reverse complement strand
ATATATAAATATATATATATATATATATATATATATATATATTATATATATATATATATATATATATATATATATATATTTAGGAAGCAAGTGACGAGGTTGTTGAAGAGCAGGTGAGACAGGAGTCTAGGCACCTGGAAACTCTTCTGGTTCTGGGTGATGGTGTCTCTGGTATGTGGTACGTGATCTCTATACGCTTGACACAGCTTGCTCTCCAAGGAAACGTTTTCTCAATGAAGATCTCCATTTTTGCCACAGTGCCTTTTATCAGCTTTTGGATTTTACATCTTTCCCAGGTGTTTAATTAAAACCAACCCTTTTCACTCGTACATTTGTACAGTCTACTTTTAAAGCTATCTATGTTATAGCTTCAGTGATTCTACTTGGCAGATTGTTCCACTTATTTACTATTCTAAGGCTAAATCAATACGTTCGTATATATTTTCTCAACCTGAACTGATCCAATTTGAATCCATTATCCAGAGTTCCCCTTTCTGGTTAAAAACTTCTAACACCCACTTGCAAACTTCAGCCATATCTTCCCTCATTTCACGTCTTTCAAGAGAGTGTAGGTTCAGGGCTCTTAATCTGTTTTCGTATGAGACTCCTTATGCAGTGGGTTGTGTGTCACTCTTCTCTGTATGTTCTCTCATGCATTCATACACATTCTGTAAGATGCAGATCTGAACTAAGACAAAATCTGAGTCTTTACTAATGATATAAAGAACTGATGAATAAGACACATGTGCAACACCTTGATGTTGTACTGTAAGACACATGTGCAACACCCAGGTGTTGCACATGTGTCTTACTGTTGATGTTGTGAGTATCCGCAAAAGATCTTTCACACCACCAGACAACCTGAAGGGGGATGGGGAACAGCGCCCCCAAGGCCCCTCCCAGACCAGGTCATGGGAACCAACACAAGTGCAAACGTTTCACAGGGCCCCACTGACTCCCCCGTATACTACAATTTGTGATTACAATTGTCTTACATAATAACGTACTGCAAACACTCGCACACATTCGATTTTAACAATACAAGACAAGCCAAGGGGGGTGAATCTTTAGCTCAAGTACTTTCACACTTCTCAGTGCATCTCAGGAACCATACAATGTTGCAAGAGTAGCAACAGGAGAAATGAGTGGACGTTTTCTCAGAGAATGTTAGCGTGACACCCGCATACATTACCTAGGATAACAACCCCCTCCTACAAAAAGACATATATTTACTTATTTGCAGTGGGGGTCCTTACCCCAGTGGCCTGGTTCAATGCTGCCCCCAGCCATCCTGCGTTAACCATATTGCAAACGCCGAGGAGGTGGATAATATTTAGTTAGGTGTTTTAAGGTTTTCAAAGCAGTTTCTAATCTAAATTAACTTAAAAATGAAAAAAAAAAAAATGAATTTAGAAAAAATATATCCATGGTATGATTGAGAAAAACGACGTGAAGATCAACCACTAAAATAAAAGTTGAAGTGATATAAGTATATGTAGAACATAGTGTGTAATGAACACCCTCCAGCCCATGCATCCTGGCCCACCCCTCTCGGCCCACTTCTCTCAGCCCAACCCACGCTGGCCCAAAACCACCATCTCCCTCCGTCAACAGCATTAAGAGGAGGGCCTAAGCCACCGTTGTGAATTACAGGTGTGTCACTCCTGCTAGTCTCACCTTCACTCATGTCCTCATTCATACTGTCACCTTCACTCATGTCATCCCCATATTGTCACTTTCACTCATGTCATCTTCACTCATATTGGTCACCTTCACTCATTTCATCCTCAATCATATTGTCACCTTCACTCCACATTGTCACTGTGGCATGCAAAGAGTACGTTACACTTTATTCAGCGTATGTACACACTCCCATATAGGCTGCCTCCCAACCAGCGAACCGGGTGCTAAGGGTTTTTTTGCTAAGGGTTTAACGATCTTTAGGGGCCCCATCGTTAAATCAGTACCTTGGTTCATTGACCAATCATAGGCGAGCCCACCAAACACTGATAACTGATGTGACGTGGTATCACACAGTCAGCACTTGCGAGACCTGCCTCTAGCTGGATGAAGTCTTTGCCTTTTGTCACCGTGTGGTACACTTATATTTCAACTCCTGTACATAGTGTATATAAGTGTATATAGTTGTATCTAATTGGTGAAGAAAAATACAAGTTAAATACTACTGCTGTGTTTATTTTCGCTCCAAACCCACTACGACCAGGTCAACAGGCCATTATTACCTGGGTTCGTAATAGTCACCTTCACTCATTATATCACCTTCACTCACATTATGTCACTTTCACTAATGTTATATTACTTTCACTCCAAATTTTGACAAGAAGTATGACTCTCCATGGTATGATCGTCCATTGTATGATTGTCCATGGTATGACTCCATGGCATGAATGTCCATGGTATGACTACTTGGTATGACTCAATGGCATGACTCCATTGTATGACTCTCCATGGCATGACTCTCCTTGGTATGACTCTCCATGGTATGATTATCCATTGTATGATTGTCCATGGTATGACTCTCCATGGTATGACTCCATGGTATGACTCTCCATGGTATGATTATCCATTGTATGATTGTCCATGGTATGACTCTCCATGGTATGACTCCATGGTATGACTCTCCATGGTATGACTCCATGGTATGACTCTCCATGGTATGACTTCATGGTATGACTCTCTGTGACATGCAAAGAGTACGTTACAGTTATTTGGTGTATGCACACACACTCATATAGGCTGCCTCACCAACCAGCGAACCAGGTACTAAGGGTCTGACGATTCAGGGGCCCCCATCGTCAGATCAGTACCTAGGTTCAGCCAATCATAACATGGGTCTGGCAGTTGTGAAGGTGATGTGGTAGCACTCACGTTTTCACCCTTGTCAGATTCATTCTGCTGCTGGTTGAAGCACGGTGGTCTCTCTGTCTTTTGGCTTCTATTGTTGCCTTGGCTTACCGTAGCATGCACTTATATTACCTATTGCTGTACATAGTGTACATAAATCTGTTTATACTTGAAGGAAAATACAATTCAAAGATTTCATCTGTGTTTATTTTGCTCCAAGCTCCCTTTTACGACCAGGTTAACAGGCCTTGATTACCTGAGTTTGTAATACTCTCCATGACATGACTCTCCATGGCATGACTGTCCATGGTATGATTCGATGGCATGACTGTCCATGGTATGACTCTCCATGGTATGACTCTGCATGGCATGACTCTCCATGGTATGACTGTCCATGGTATGACTCTCCATGGCATGACTCTCCATGGTATGATTCGATGGCATGACTGTCCATGGTATGACTCCATGGTATGACTCTCCATGGCATGACTCTCCATGGTATGACTCCCCATGGTATGACTCGATGGCATGACTCTCCATGGTATGACTCCGTGGCATGACTCTCCATGGAATGACTCTCCATGGCATGACTCTCCATGATATGACTCGATGGCATGACTCTCCATGGTATGACTCGATGGCATGACTCTCCATGGTATGATTGTCCATGGTATGACTCTCCGTGGCATGACTCCATGGTATGACTCTCCATGGCATGACTCTCCATGGTATGATTGTCCATGGTATGACTCCGTGGCATGACTCTCCATGGTATGACTCTCCCTGGCAGGACTCTCCATGGTATGATTGTCCATGGTATGACTCCGTGGCATGACTCTCCATGGTATGATTGTCCATGGTATGACTCCGTGGCATGACTCTCCATGGTATGACTCTCCATGGTATGATTGTCCATGGTATGACTCCGTGGCATGACTCTCCATGGTATGATTGTCCATGGTATGACTCGTGGCTACTCTCCATATGTTGTCATGGATGACTTCGCATGACTCTCCATGGTATGAGTGTCCATGGTATGACTCTCCGTGGCATGACTCTCCATGGTATGAGTGTCCATGGTATGACTCTCCGTGGCATGACTCTCCATGGTATGAGATTTAACAAGTGGGATGAGGCTTCCGCAGAGTTTTATCTCTGGAATAATCTTGCCACTTAAGTGGTACCAATTCAGTTCATGAACCCCAGCAGCTGGTGTTAAGGAAGACCCTCCTAGTACGGGCCAGTAGGCCTTCTGCAATGCTACTCTCCAGGGTTGTGGCCACAGGCGTCCTGTTGAAAGTTGCGGAGCTGCAACACGATATCCAATGGATCGTGTCCACTTGTAGCAAAGTTCTCAGAAGTAGAACAAGTGGTATGGGCCAGTAGGCCTTCTGCAGTGTTCCTCCATTCTTATGTTCTTAGTGGTAGACGTAAGTAGAATTAGTGGTAGACGTATGTAGAATGTGGTAGACGGAAGTAGACCTAGTGGTAGACGGAAGTAGACCTAGTGGTAGACGGAAGTAGACCTAATGGTAGACGGAAGTAGACCTAGTGGTAGACGGAGTAGACCTAATGTAGACGGAGTAGACCAAGGGGGTTTAAGACTAGACGGAAGTAGACCTAGTGGTAGACGGAAGTAGACCTAGTGGTAGACGGAAGTAGACCTAGTGGTAGACGGAAGTAGACCTAATGGTAGACGGAAGTAGACCTAGTGGTAGACGGAAGTAGACCTAGTGGTAGACGGAAGTAGACCTAATGGTAGACGGAAGTAGACCTTGTGGTAGACGGAACTAGACCTAGTGGTAGACGGAAGTAGACCTAGTAGTAGACGGAAGTAGACCTAGTGGTAGACGGAAGTAGAACTAGTGGTAGAAGGAAGTAGAACTAATGTTAGACACAACTATGTTGGTGGCAGTAGGGCACCAAGAGTAGTAATAGTAGTCGTAATAGTAGTAGTAGTAGTTATAGTATTAGTAGTAGTAGTCATAGTAGTAGTAGTAGTTATAGTAGTAGTAGTAGTTGTAGTAGTAGTTATAGTATTAGTAGTAGTAGTCATAGTAGTAGTAGTAGTTATAGTAGTAGTAGTAGTTGTAGTAGTAGTTATAGTAATAATAGTAGTAGTAGTAATAGTAGTAGTAGTAATAGTAGTAGTAGTAGTAATAGTAGTAGTAGTAATATAGTAGTAGTAGTAATAGTAGTAGTAGTAATAGTAGTAGTAGTAGAGTAGTAATAGTAGCAGTAGTAAGAATTGTACTATTATAGTAGTAATAGTAGCAGTAGTAAGAATTGTACTATTATAGTAGTGATACTAGATGTAACTTGTGAACTCCATCCACTACTATCTTATCTTTCCTCAGATGCGTCACCTTCCACTGGTGCTCTCTCACCTTCCACTGGTGCTCTCTCACCTTCCACTGGTGCTCTCTCACCTTCCACTGGTGCTCTCTCACCTTCCACTGGTGCTCTCTCACCTTCCACTGGTGCTCTCTCACCTTCCCTTACTTTCCACTGGTGCTCTCTCACCTTCCACTGGTGCTCTCTCATCTTCCACTGGTGCTCTCTCACTTCCACTTTTACTTCCACCTGGTGCTCTCTCACCTTCCACTGGTGCTCTGTCACCTTCCCTTACTTTCCACTGGTGTCTCTCACCTTCCACTGGTGCTTCTCATCTTCCACTGGTGCTCTCTCACCTTCCACTGGTGCTCTCTCACCTTCCACTGGTGCTCTCTCACCTTCCACTGGTGCTCTCTCATCTTCCACTGGTGTTTCTACCTTCCACTGGTGCTCCTCACTCTTCCTTACTTTCCACTGGTGCCTTCACCTTCCACTGGTGCTCTCTCACCTTCCACTGGTGCTCTCTCACCTTCCACTGGTGCTCTCTCATCTTCCACTGGTGCTCTCTCACCTTCCACTGGTGCTCTGTCACTTACTTTCCACTGGTGCTCTCTCACCTTCCACTCTTACTTCCACTGGTGCTCTCTCACCTTCCACTGGTGCTCTCTCATCTTCCACTGGTGCTCTCTCCTCACTGTGCCCTTACTTTCCACTGGTGCTCTCTCACCTTCCACTGGTGCTCTTCACCTTCCTTACTTCCACTGGTGCTCTCTCACCTTCCACTGGTGCTCTCTCACTTCCACTGGTGCTCTCTCACCTTCCACTGGTGCTCTCTCACCTTCCACTGGTGCTCTCTCACCTTCCACTGGTGCTCTCTCATCCTTCCACTGGTGCTCTCTCACCTTCCACTGGTGCTCTCTCACCTTCCCCTTACTTCCACTGGTGCTCTCTCACCTTCCACTGGTGCCTCTCACCTTCCACTGGTGCTCTCTCACCTTCCACTGGTGCTCTCTCATCTTCCACTGGTGCTCTCTCACCTTCCACTGGTGCTCTGTCACCTTCCCTTACTTTCCACTGGTGCTCTCTCACCTTCCACTGGTGCTCTCTCATCTTCCACTGGTGCTCTCTCACCTTCCACTGGTGCTCTCTCACCTTCCACTGGTGCTCTCTCACCTTCCACTGGTGCTCTCTCATCTTCCACTGGTGCTCTCTCACCTTCCACTGGTGCTCTCTCACCTTCCCTTACTTTCCACTGGTGCTCTCTCACCTTCCACTGGTGCTCTCTCACCTTCCACTGGTGCTCTCTCACCTTCCACTGGTGCTCTCTCATCTTCCACTGGTGCTCTCTCACCTTCCACTGGTGCTCCCTCACCTTCCCTTACTTTCCACTGGTGCTCTCTCACCTTCCACTGGTGCTCTCTCACCTTCCCTTACTTTCCACTGGTGCTCTCTCACCTTCCCCTTCACTTCCACTGGTGCTCTCTCACCTTCCCTTACTTTCCACTGGTGCTCTCTCACCTTCCCTTACTTTCCACTGGTGCTCTCTCACCTTCCCTTACTTTCCACTGGTGCTCTCTCACCTTCCCTTACTTTCCACTGGTGCTCTCTCACCTTCCCTTACTTTCCACTGGTACTCTCTCACCTTCCACTGGTGCTCTCTCATCTTCCACTGGTGCTCTCTCACCTTCCACTGGTGCTCTCTCACCTTCCCTTACTTTCCACTGGTGCTCTCTCACCTTCCCTTACTTTCCACTGGTGTTCTCTCACCTTCCACTGGTGCTCTGTCACCTTCCACTGGTGCTCTGTCACCTTCCACTGGTGCTCTCTCACCTTCCACTGGTGCTCTCTCACCTTCCACTGGTGCTCTCTCACCTTCCACTGGTGCTCTCTCATCTTCCACTGGTGCTCTCTCACCTTCCCTTACTTTCCACTGGTGCTCTCTCACCTTCCTTTACTTTCCACTGGTGTTCTCTCACCTTCCACTGGTGCTCTGTCACCTTCCACGTGCTGTCACCTTCCACTGGTGCTCTCTCATCTTCCACTGGGCCTCTCACCTTCCACTGGTGCTCTTCACCTTCCTTACTTTCCACTGGTGCTCTCACCTTCCCTTACTTTCCACTGGTGTTCTCTCACCTTCCACTGGTGCTCTGTCACCTTCCACTGGTGCTCTGTCACCTTCCCTCACTTTCCACTGGTGCTCTGTCACCTTCCCTCACTTTCCACTGGTGCTCTGTCACCTTCCCTCACTTTCCACTGGTGCTCTGTCACCTTCCCTCACTTTCCACTGGTGCTCTGTCACCTTCTCTCACTTTCCACTGGTGCTGTCACCTTCCCTCACTTTCCACTGGTGCTCTGTCACCTTCCCTCACTTTCCACTGGTGCTCTGTCAACTTCCCTCACTTGCCACTGGTGCTTTGTCACCTTCCCTCACTTTCCACTGGTGCTCTTTCACATTCCCTCACTTTCCACTGGTTCTCTGTCACCTTCCCTCACTTTCCACTGCTCTCTCACCTTCCCTCACTTTCCACTGGTGCTCTGTCATCTTCTCTCACTTTCCACTGGTGCTGTCACCTTCCCTCACTTTCCACTGGTGCTGTCACCTTCCCTCACTTTCCACTGGTGCTCTGTCACCTTCCCTCACTTTCCACTGGTGCTCTGTCACCTTCCCGCAGTTGGGTTCCCTCACACTTTATTGCTCTGGCACCTGCAACACCACTCTAATTTTGGCACTTGTTCTAGTCTATCGACTACACTGCCCGTCGACTCTGTCAACTATCCCTACTCTCTCTCTCTCTACTTTTCACGTTAGGTTTCTGCATGAAGGTAAGAACTATATTCCTATCTTAGTTCTCATGAAATATTTTCTTTCGTAATATGTTTTATAAGTAATATATGTTTGTGCTTTAATATTAACATACGTACATGCAGGGGACAAGGTGAAGTTGGAGGCATCTGTAGTTAAGAGATGTTAGCCTATTACAAACGCGGTTCATTCAAGATATGGTTGACCTCTCACAGAATGTCTTGGGAAGGGTATTTGCCAGAGTGAAACAGGTGATGGGTGTACATTTTGAGGTCTAAAAGCTGTTTTCTGGTTATCTACAGTAAGGCTACCCATATCTCTCATCTCTCTGGGTATTGAAGACTGACAGACACAACAATGCTGGGTCTAGACAAAAGATAAGAGGATTTGCACAGTCATCTACCTTGACCAGAAGTAGACGGGAAAGGAAGGTTTAGGCTATCTAAGAAAGTGGTGCATACTCAGGGCTTGTATCTCGTACAGAGTTTTGCATCCTCTGCTGTCTAGCAAGTACGAAATGCACTGTAGTGCTGTTAGATTCGTGGCTAGTTTGCTTGAAGGATTTACCACATGATTTTTCCTAGTCATTGTAGTCACATCTAATCTCATGATTTCAAGTTCAGTGCTGGGCTGTTTTCCCAGAGACAAATATAATCTGCCAATGTTTGTCCTAGTTTCTTATAGTTAAAAACATCCAAGAGATAATCGATGTGCTAGGCTTGTACATTTTTACTAACTCACACAGCAACACCAACTCCGTGTTCTTGCTCGTCTCGCCGCACCATGAACTTGTTGGCAGCGTTTTTCGCAAAACTTACCAGAGTTCCGTCATTCAAAATTGTTTCCACAACATGAGTATGTCAGGATGATGATTGTAGACGATGGCAAGATGTCGATAGTTGGTAAAAACAAACACAATGTTGCAGGTAAATGTTTTATTTGTACAACGTTTCATCCAACACTGTGCTTGTTCATGCATGTACTATAAAAGTCCAGTGTTGGGCGACTCGTGCAAATAAATTACTTCAATGCAATCATGACTATTTCCCGGGATGAATAACAACGAGGCTTCACGGAAGCTCACCAACACTGGTATGGAAATGTGTGTAATATCTGCCTCCTTGTGAGAAGCTCTCTCTACCAAGGACTGTTGACACCGTCCCCAAGACTCCTATAGTCTGTCTCACAAGTGTCTTGTACAACACTTTAAGGACTAAAAACTGTAAAGTGTAGTAAATATCAATTATAAATTACATGATCGTTGGTTATAGTTACGCTTAATAACCTTAAGTTAAATATTCCTGATTTCCCCACTTGACTAGGGGTTAAATACAGAAATAATATCACCAACGGGTCTGGCGCAGAGACTCGTATCCACGACTCGTTGTAAGGCCTCTGAAGAACGTTGTTAACTGCCACGTAACGTTAGAAAACCATGTGGGACTCAAGAGACAGAAACTTGGAAGGAAATGCTCTCAACTCCGTCGTAAAAAGATGGCTACCAACGTCCTTCTTCCTCACTAGTTGATTGGACGACCACCAGTTGTCTCTACGTATCTAATTTTCCCTACTTATTTCTATCTAATGCAAACATATTAAGCCTAAAACTACATATTTTAATTTTATTATTAGTTCTTAATTCCACCTAAAACCTGTAATCTATCAAATTAGTGTAAACACATCAATATTTATGTGCTGACTCATGACTTTCACTGCATGTTACTGCTTGTCACAATGACCTTGTGGGATATCTCGATATCAGTAAATTCCAACAATTAGTATTGATGGATAAAAAGTCAAAATACTGTTTGTTGTAACTGAAACGTAGTCATGAGGTTCCCCTAATAAATGAGAGTTTTTCGTGAAGGTAACGAAGCTTACTATGCTGATGGACCGCCTCTTCAGGTTTACATAAAATTGAACTGTGATCTCGTATGGAGCACAAAAACACCAGCAGAGCTGATTTAGCAACAGTAGCTGTTTCTGACTGACGTGTATGCACCAGATATGAGATCCGGCTGATTGGCTGGGTAGTCCTGTTTACCCAGTTGTGACACGTATACTTCCTGTGTACTGTCTTGAGGAAAAAATAACACCTGGTGTCTTGCAGTTTGCCATCTTCTCAGGTGGAACACAGAGTTGGTGGCTGGGAGGGAGGTGTTCTGTTGCTGAGTCATTGGTGTTCTGCTGACTCGCAAGTGTTTCTTTGTAAATTTTGCTGCTGACTTAGATGATGATGTCGCTGCTCAGCGTAGTGGTTGTGTTCCTGGGTACGTGCTCACAGCTGTGTAAGGGAACGATGAGATGTCTGTGAGTGGCAACCTCGTCTTTTACACCCCGTCCATTACCTCTTTCACGTCCTCTCCATTTCCTCTGTCCACCACCTCTTTCGTGCCCTCGTCCACCTTCAGTTTCAGTTCCTCTAGCAGATACAACCCTGCTGTTAATGCTTCAGTCAGGTCAACTTATGCAGAAACAACATACAACCAGCACCAGTTGCATTGAAAACACCCGTAACTGACAGGTCAAAGGTCAAGAAACTGTGATTGGTTGTACAGCAGTTTCCCCTTGGTATCAGAAGCTCCACAGCAATGCTAGCACCCTCAGTCAGGGGGATTTAAACATTTAGACCGTCATATCTACGTGTTAGTGTGATAGTAGACGCTCAAGGATAGATATAAACTGGGTACTACAGTAAATTTAGTGTGTGAAATTAGACACATATGAAACACTTGGGTATCTTTATTGCATATGTGTCTAATTTAACAACTTGTCGGTTCTCTGAACCATTCATCTACAGTAAATTTAGTGCCTGTGGGTGTGTTTCCGTTTACATGCAGCTACTTCATGGCAGAATTCCTCACGTAAAATACCTTCCAGCTTGTCCTTCCATGCTATTGTACACACGCAAGTTCAGCTTCCCCTTAAGCTTCAGTTTTTTTTTTTAAATTGAAAATGTAATTTTGCTGAGAACAGTTATCTGGTTTCCAAAGAGAACACAGTTATGAAAGATCTTAAAGTTCCGTACGAAGAGACGTGGTGTCCCAGTCAATGATTGGAGGCAGAAATAGTATTTTCTGGCATATTAGTCGACCAATCTCCTTTCTCGGTGCTTTGATGTTCCAGACTTTTTCTGTTATCGTTACAGTTTGCCTTGACTGATTGCAAGACATCAAAGCCTTGAGCACCGCCTGGCGACACACTGTTGTCAACGAGGAACACCTTATCTGTTTCACTCTTCACCTGCTCTCGTGAATGATAGAGCTCACTGAGATGATAGAGCTTACTGAGATGATAGAGCTCACTGAGATGATAGAGCTCACTGAGATGATAGAGCTCACTGAGATGATAGAGCTCACTGAGATGATAGAGCTCACTGAGATGATAGAGCTCATTGAGATGATAGAGCTTACTGAGATGATAGAGTTCACTGAGATGATAGAGCTCACTGAGATGATAGAGCTTACTGAGATGATAGAGCTCACTGAGATGATAGAGCTTACTGAGATGATAGAGCTCACTGAGATGATAGAGCTCACTGAGATGATAGGGCTTACTGAGATGATAGAGCTCACTGAAATGATAGAGCTCACTGAGATAGAGCTCACTGAGATGATAGAGCTCACTGACATGATAGACCTCACTGAGATGATAGAGCTCACTGAGATGATAGAGCTCATTGAGATGATAGAGCTCACTGAGATGATAGAGCTCACTGAGATGATAGAGCTCACTGAGATGATAGAGCTCATTGAGATGATAGAGCTTACCGAGATGATAGAGCTCACTGAGATGATAGAGCTCACTGAGATGATAGAGCTCACTGAGATGATAAAGCTCACTGAGATGATAGAGCTCACTGAGATGATAGAGCTCACTGAGATGATAGAGCTCACTGAGATGATAGAGCTCACTGAGATGATAGAGCTCACTGAGATGATAGAGCTCACTGAGATGATAGAGCTCACTGAGATGATAGAGCTCACTGAGATGATAGAGCTCACTGAGATGATAGAGCTCATATGAGGAATGATAGAGCTCACTGAGATTTAGAGCTCACTGAGATGATAGAGCTCACTGAGATGATAGAGCTCACTGGTAGAGTTTTAGAGCTCACTGAGATGATAGAGCTCATTGAGATGATAGAGCTCACTGAGATGATAGAGCTCACTGAGATGATAGAGCTCACTGAGATGATAGAGCTCACTGAGATGATAGAGCTCACTGAGATTTTAGAGCTCACTAAGATGATAGAGCTCACTGAAATGATAGCGCTCATTGAGATGATAGAGCTCACTGAGATTTTAGAGCTCACTGAGATGATAGAGCTCACTGAGATGATAGAGCTCACTGAGATGATAGAGCTCACTGAGATGATAGAGCTCACTGAGATGATAGAGCTCACTGAGATGATAGAGCTCATTGAGATGATAGAGCTCACTGAGATGATAGAGCTCATAATGAGCACTGAGATGATAGAGCTCACTGAGATGATAGAGCTCACTGAGATGATAGAGCTCACTGAGATGATAGAGCTCACTGAGATGATAGAGCTCACTGAGATGATAGAGCTCACTGAGATGATAGAGCTCACTGAGATGATAGAGCTCACTGAGATTTTAGAGCTCACTGAGATGATAGAGCTCACTGAGATGATAGAGCTCACTGAGATGATAGAGCTCACTGAGATGATAGAGCTCACTGAGATGATAGAGCTCACTGAGATTAGAGCTCACTGAGATGATAGAGCTCACTGAGATGATAGAGCTCATGAGATTAGACCATGAGATGATAGAGCTCACTGAGATGATAGAGCTCAATGAGATTATAGATCTCATTGAGATGATAGAGCTCACTGAGATGACAGAGCTCACTGAGATGATAGAGCTCACTGAGATGATAGAGCTCACTGAGATGATAGAGCTCACTGAGATGATAGAGCTCACTGAGATGATAGAGCTCACTGAGATGATAGAGCTCATTGAGATGATAGAGCTCACTGAGATGATAGAGCTCACTGAGATGATAGAGCTCACTGAGATGATAGAGCTCACTGAGATGATAGAGCTCACTGAGATGATAGAGCTCACTGAGATGATAGAGCTCACTGAGATTTTAGAGCTCACTGAGATGATAGAGCTATGAGATGAAGAGCTCACTGAGATGATAGAGCTCACTGAGATTTTAGAGCTCACTGAGATGATAGAGCTCACTGAGATGATAGAGCTCACTGAGATGATAGAGCTCACTGAGATGATAGAGCTCACTGAGATGATAGATCTCACTGAGATGATAGAGCTCACTGAGATGATAGAGCTCACTGAGATGATAGAGCTCACTGAGATTATAGAGCTCACTGAGATGATAGAGCTCACTGAGATGATAGAGCTCACTGAGATGATAGAGCTCACTGAGATGATAGAGCTCACTGAGATTTTAGAGCTCACTGAGATGATAGAGCTCACTGAGATGATAGAGCTCACTGAGATGATAGAGCTCACGGGAGATGATAGAGTTCTCATGAGATGATAGAGCTCACTGAGATTAGAGCTCACTGAGATGATAGAGCTCACTGAGATGTAGAGCTCACTGAGATGATAGAGCTCACTGAGATGATGTAGGAGCTCACTGAGATGATAGAGCTCACTGAGATTTTAGAGCTCACTGAGATGATAGAGCTCACTGAGATGATAGAGCTCACTGAGATGATAGAGCTCACTGAGATGATAGAGCTCACTGAGATAGAGCTCACTGAGAATGTTGGAAGCAGTAGTGAGGAAGATGACACCAGTTAGTTAATCATTTATCCAAGTAATTATGATTTTATCACCAAAATGTGAGTTTATTCTTCACGTGGGTTTAAAAACACGAGTATACTTTATTTTACACGCTGTCAAATTATTCATTCATCTTGGCCAGCTGCGTCTCCAGCTGTAAGCGGTTCGTCATCAATTTTACAAAGGAAATCAGCCACTTTCAGGGAAACCTTATAGCTTGCGGCATTACTCGATCTGCCGTGGAGTTATATTTTTCTAGGACGACCTTGTTGACAGTTGCATGTGACTGGCAAGTGTTGCATATTGTAACATTAACTCAGCGTGGTTGATGGTCCACAGCATCTCCTGCATACTGGCTAGTACTCTCATGGACCAGTTATCATCCCTTGAACTATACACGCCATAATTACTATAACGAAACTCATTATCCCTCACAGGGATAACTTCAGACTCAATTTTTGTTTGGTCTATTATATTTGGCTGGTAGTCAACAGTAAAGAAACATTTGTCTTTAAGATCAAACTGAAGTTGAATGGATCAAAGACTAAGCAGTCATGCTGCTGAAGTATCTAGCATTGAGTCCCTTACAACAGTGTTCAGAATGCAGTAGTCAGTGTTCAGAATGCAGTAGTCAGTGTTCAGAATGCAGTAGTCAGTGTTCAGAATGCAGTAGTCAGTGTTCAGAATGCAGTAGTCAGTGTTCAGACTGCAGTAGTCAGTGTTCAGAATGCAGTAGTCAGTGTTCAGAATGCAGTAGTCAGTGTTCAGAATGCAGTAGTCAGTGTTCAGAATGCAGTAGTCAGTGTTCAGAATGCAGTAGTCAGTGTTCA
This sequence comes from Cherax destructor, assembly GCA_009830355.1. Classification (NCBI taxonomy): domain Eukaryota; kingdom Metazoa; phylum Arthropoda; class Malacostraca; order Decapoda; family Parastacidae; genus Cherax; species Cherax destructor. The sequence continues at coordinate 11,183 of WNWK01027991.1, read as the reverse complement.
GAATGCAGTAGTCAGTGTTCAGAATACAGTAGTTATTTAAGACATTTCTCCTCATGGGCATCAGTTTGGAATGTCAGGTTTCAGTTTGGAATGTCAGGTTTCACTTCCCACCAGACGAAACATATCGGTACGCACTTCACTTATTTTTTTTTTTACATAACACACAATGTTCATATTAGAATTGTCGAAAATCAATGAAATATTCCACTACGGCGTCTCCAGGCACTGCTAGAGTAGAGTAACTTTGGCTCTGTCAGCACCAAAGTTACTCTAGAACACCAAAGTTACTCTAGAACACCAAAGTTACTCTAGAACACCAAAGTTACTCTAGAACACCAAAGTTACTCTAGAACACCCAAGATACTCTAGAACACCAAAGTTACTCTAGAACAGAATCACAACTATTTGGAACTGATTTGCATATTTAGACCTATTTACTTCTCTTGTTACACTATATTCACATTAATAATAATAATAATAACAACAAAAATAATAATAGTAATAATAATAATAATAATATTATTATTATTATTATTATTATTATTATTATTATAACTTATTATTATTATTATTATTATTATTAAGTTATAATAATAATATTATTATTATATAAAAAGACAAGCGGTAAAGCCATTTATAATAATATCTATATTATAATTCAAGTACATGTACAAGGTATACAGTCATAGCTGACATCAATGACATACTACTATATAGAAAGCCGCTTGTTATGCTGAGCATTTCCCACAAATTATGTCAATTTTGTCTCCAGGATGCGACCCACACCAGTCAACTAACGCCCAGGTACCTATTTTACTGACAGGTGAACAGGGACAGCAGGTGTCTTAAGGAAACACGTCCTAACGTTTTCATCCGTACAGGGGATCGAACCCCGGACGTCAATGTGTGATCCGAGTGCACTAACAATCGAACTAGGGGACACCTAGGTGGTAAAGTATGAACTATATTCACAGAATATTTCATCAAAATATATATTATAGTCTACTGCTGAGTTTGTTCACTTCAAATTCCATTACGATCAGGTCTCACAGGCCATTCTTTACTTGTGTTCGTAATATCATGTAACAACTAGACAAGTGGTTACTGACATACATGTAACAAGTGCACCACTGGTTATTGATATAAGTGCACAAAAACTGATGCAGTGCACATGAAATGGTGCTGTGCACCATTTCATGTCGAACGTAGATGTGAAATTTAAATGTTTGAAAATGCCTCCAAGCGCTTTGAAACGTTGAAAAGGCTTTACTAAATGTTTGTATTCTCTAAACAGTGTTTTAAGACATGCAGCACCTACAATGTTGCTTTTGTAGTGACTACAAAAACAACATTTACTAACATGTTAACCTCCCTATGGTGTATAAATATACCTAGTTGGATGAATCTTATTGTAGACAGGTGGCCCAGTGGCTTACGCACTGGTCTGGAGTTTTACCACTAACCGGCCATGGCTTCAAACACCACCCGTTCCCTGGTTTGATTCAGTGAGTTAGGTTCCTTCATGTACCTGGCCACCCAGCACCATCTGTGCGGCTCAGGTACACCTGAATATTTCAACCTAATTTCTCTTCTGCCAACCTTTCTTCCCGAGTATGGTCAAGAGAACCTCGACTCCTCACTTCTCACTGAGCTCTTCCTCTCAACACAGGATATATACACTGAGAGGTATATTTCTCTCAGCGTATATATGCTGAGAGGCTACTAATCCCAATTATAGGAATTAAAAGTATTCTTGTCCAGTGGTGAAAAGGTTACATGTAGTCGACAGGCTTTAAACCCCATTAATCATTAATCAGCTCCTCCTGTACACGGGTGTACCTAACTTCTGTCTCGTGCTTCCAGATATTTTTATTTTTTTATTATGGCTAAGGTTTGTGTTACTAGCGCTTTCAATTATTCCTTGTTTATTGCAGGTTGTGTTTGTGCCTGTTGCAGTTTGTGGATTATCCAAGGAGACCTGAGTCTTGTATTAACACAAATGTTACTGTGAGTAGGTGTTGTGCAGGAGTGACTCACGAGTATGAGGCTCAATGTACTGTGGTGTGCGGAAGGAGTCTGCCTCCATATATATATATATATATATATATATATATAAATATATATATATATATATATATATATATATATATATATATATATATATATATATATATATATATATATATATATATATATATATATATATATATATATATGTCGTGCCGATTAGGTAAAACTGGTCAATTAGCAAGAACTCATCTAAAATTAAGTCCTTTCTAAAATTTTCTCTTATACGTTTAAAGATATTTTTTTTCATTTATGTTAATGTAAGAATTTATAATTTTGTACCAAGAGAAACTTTGAAAACCTACCTAACCTTATTACAACAAGCGCAATTTAATTTAGCCTAACCCAACTAAATATATTTTAGATATGTTAACATTAATTTAATAATAAACAAACACAATTAAATATATTTTTTCGTTATGTTCAGAATGATTTTTCGAAATTATTGCATACACAAATTTTCACTTGTCTTATATGGCAAGGTGAGCGTTGCTATTTAAGCTAAAATCGCAAGTTTTACCTAATCGGCACGACATATATATATATATATATATATATATATATATATATATATATATATATATATATATATATATATATATATATATATTTATATATTATATATATCTGTCCTTCAGATATGCTCATCCTGTACCACATCTAGTTCATCCTCAGGAAGAACAGTTTTCTCACGCTTTAGTTCAGGATTTACTGAGATCGTGAGCTTTACAGGTGAACAAGTAGGCACTCAGTCTAGTTCACCTGCTCTTTATCAACACTTGTGCTGGGGAGTTGTACCATCACCACTACCACCACCATCCCCACTACCACTACCACCATCACTACCACCGACACTACCACTACCACCATCACCACCACTATCACCACCACCGCTGCCTCTACACAGCTGCCTGGCCAACCTTCACCACCTGCTTGCTGGCTTGTCATCACCACATCTCTACTGGATCATTCACCTGACCAGTGCTCCTCCAGCAGTCCCTCGCACTCTCTGCCACTGACCAGTGCTCCTCCAGCAGTCCCTCGCACTCTCTACCACTGACCAGTGCTCCTCCAGCAGTCCCTCGCACTCTCTACCACTGACCAGTGCTCCTCCAGCAGTCCCTCGCACTCTCTACCACTGACCAGTGCTCCTCCAGCAGTCCCTCGCACTCTCTACCACTGACCAGTGCTCCTCCAGCAGTCCCTCGCACTCTCTACCACTGACCAGTGCTCCTCCAGCAGTCCCTCGCACTCTCTACCACTGACCAGTGCTCCTCCAGCAGTCCCTCGCACTCTACCGCTGACCAGTGCTCCTCCAGCAGTCCCTCGCACTCTCTGCCACTGACCAGTGCTCCTCCAGCAGTCCCTCGCACTCTCTACCACTGACCAGTGCTCCTCCAGCAGTCCCTCGCACTCTCTACCACTGACCAGTGCTCCTCCAGCAGTCCCTCGCACTCTCTACCACTGACCAGTGCTCCTCCAGCAGTCCCTCGCACTCTCTACCACTGACCAGTGCTCCTCCAGCAGTCCCTCGCACTCTCTACCACTGACCAGTGCTCCTCCAGCAGTCCCTGCACTCTCTACCACTGACCAGTGCTCCTCCAGCAGTCCCTCGCACTCTCTGCCACTGACCAGTGCTCCTCCAGCAGTCCCTCGCACTCTCTACCACTGACCAGTGCTCCTCCAGCAGTCCCCCGCACTCTCTGCCACTGACCAGTGCTCCTCCAGCAGTCCCTCGCACTCTCTACCACTGACCAGTGCTCCTCCATCAGTCCCTCCCACTCTCTACCACTGACCAGTGCTCCTCCAGCAGTCCTCGCACTCTCTACCACTGACCAGTGCTCCTCCAGCAGTCCCTCGCACTCTCTACCGCTGACCAGTGCTCCTCCAGCAGTCCCTCGCACTCTCTGCCACTGACCAGTGCTCCTCCAGCAGTCCCTCGCACTCTCTACCACTGACCAGTGCTCCTCCAGCAGTCCCTCGCACTCTCTACCACTGACCAGTGCTCCTCCAGCAGTCCCTCGCACTCTCTACCACTGACCAGTGCTCCTCCAGCAGTCCCTCGCACTCTCTACCACTGACCAGTGCTCCTCCAGCAGTCCCTCGCACTCTCTACCGCTGACCAGTGCTCCTCCAGCAGTCCCTCGCACTCTACCGCTGACCAGTGCTCCTCCAGCAGTCCCTTGCACTCTACCGCTGACCAGTGCTCCTCCAGCAGTCCTCGCACTCTACCGCTGACCAGTGCTCCTCCAGCAGTCCCCCGCACTCTACCGCTGACCAGTGCTCCTCCAGCAGTCCCTCGTACTCTACCGCTGACCAGTGCTCCTCCAGCAGTCCCTCGCACTCTACCACTGACCAGTGCTCCTCCAGCAGTCCCCCGCACTCTACCGCTGACCAGTGCTCCTCCAGCAGTCCCTTGCACTCTACCACTGACCAGTGCTCCTCCAGCAGTCCCTCGCACTCTACCGCTGACCAGTGCTCCTCCAGCAGTCCCTCGCACTCTACCGCTGACCAGTGCTCCTCCAGCAGTCCCTTGCACTCTACCGCTGACCAGTGCTCCTCCAGCAGTCCCTCGCACTCTCTACCGCTGACCAGTGCTCCTCCAGCAGTCCCTCGCACTCTACCGCTGACCAGTGCTCCTCCAGCAGTCCCTCGCACTCTACCGCTGACCAGTGCTCCTCCAGCAGTCCCTTGCACTCTACCGCTGACCAGTGCTCCTCCAGCAGTCCCTCGCACTCTACCGCTGACCAGTGCTCCTCCAGCAGTCCCTTGCACTCTACCGCTGACCAGTGCTCCTCCAGCAGTCCCTCGCACTCTACCGCTGACCAGTGCTCCTCCAGCAGTCCCTTGCACTCTCTACCACTGACAGAGTCACTCTCTGCTCATTACTGATTTGATCCTGGTTGACCAGTCCCTGATCTACCGCGAGGCCTGGTCATGGACCGGGATGCGGGGGCGTTGACCCCGAAACACCCTTCAGGTATACTCCTCCAAGTATACTTCTTCAGGTATACTCCTCCAGGTATACTTCTGCAAGTTGCTTACTTCTCTCCGGTAATCTTCATCTTTGTGTAATATAGTCTTCATTATTGCTGATTTTTTATATTTTCCAGAGCAGGGAGATGGACCCCCCTTCCCCTGACACAAGTCACCCCCTTCCCCCTGACACCTGCCACCTCGTTCCCCTGACACCAGCCACTCACTTCCTCTGACACCAGCCACCCCTTCCCCTGACACCTGCCACCTCGTTCCCCTGACACCAGCCACTCACTTCCTCTGACACCAGCCACCCCTTCCCCTGACACCAGCCACCCCTTCCCCTGACACCTGCCACCTCGTTCCCCTGACACCAGCCACTCACTTCCTCTGACACCAGCCACCCTCTCCCTTACACCAGACAACCCCTCCCTGACACCGACCACCCCTCCCTGACACTAGCCACCCCCCCTGACACCAGCCACCCCTCCCCTGACACCAGCCACCCACTCCCTGACACCAGCCACCTCCTCCACTGACACCAGCCACCCCTCCCCTGACACCAGTCAACCCTCCCCTGACACCAGCAACCCTCCCCTGACACCAGCCACCCTCTCCCCTGACACCAGCCATCCCTCCTCACACGAGCCAACCTTTCCCTGACACCAGCCACCCTCTCCTGACACCAGCCACCCCTCCCTGACACCAGCCACCCTCCCCTGACACCAGCCACTCCTCCCCTGCCACCAGCCACCCTCCCTGACAAAGCCACCCCTTCCCTTGACACCAGTCACCCTCCCCTGACACCAGCCACTCCCTCCTTGCCACCAGCCACCCTCCCTGACACAAGCCACCCCTTCCCTTGACACCAGTCACCCTCCCTGACACCAGCCACCCTCCCTGACACCAGCCACCACCTCCCCTGACACCAGCCACTCCATCCCTTGTCACCAGCCATCCCCCTCCTCTGACACCAGCCATCCCCTCCCCTGACACCAGCCAACCTCTCCCCTGACACCAGCCACCCCCTCCCATGACACCAGCCACCCTCCCTGACACCAGCCACTCCATCCCTTGTCACCAGCCATCCCTCCTCTGACACCAGCCATCTCCTCCCTGACACCAGCCAACCTCTCCCTGACACCAGCCATCCCTCCCTGACACCAGCCACCCCTCCCCTGACACCAGCCACCTCCTCCACTGACACCAGCCACCCCCTCCCCTGACACCAGCCAACCCCTCCCTGACACCAGCAACACCCTCCCCTGACACCAGCCACCCTTCTCCCCTGACACCAGCCATCCCCTCCACTCACACGAGCCAACCTCTCCCCTGACACCAGCCACCCTCCCTGACACCAGCCACCCCTCCTGACACCAGTCACCCCTCCCTGACACCAGCCACTCCCTCCCTGCCACCAGCCACCCTCCCTGACACAAGCCACCCCTTCCCTGACACCAGCTACCCCCTCCTGACACCATCCACCCGTCCCCTGACACCAGCCACCCATCCCTGACACCAGCCACTCCATCCCTTGTCACCAGCCATCCCCTCCTCTGACACCAGCCATCCCCTCCCCTGACACGAGCCAACCTCTCCCCTGACACCCGCCACCCCCTCGCCTGACACCAGCCACCCCTCCCTTACACCAGCCACCCCCTCCCTGGCATTAGCCACCCCTCCCCTGACACTCGCCACCCCCACCCATGACACCAGCCACCCCCCCTGACACCAACCACCCCTCCACCTATTGTACACACTGTATCAGCACTACCATCACCCTACTGCCAGGTAACTCACACACACACACACACACATACCACACACCACACACCACACACCACACACAAAACACACACACACACACACACACACAAACACAAACACACACACACACACAGGGATATAGAAGAAGCAGCCAGGGACAAGAAGAGCACCACAGTAACAATGAATGAGAGCACAGTAACAACACATGAGAGGGTAGACAAAGCAGCAGACACACTAAACGCGGAGACCCCAACAACACACTGCAGCGGACAGGGACGTATGAGCAGGCCGGACACACAAAGGAACACGGGGGATACAACCATGACAGCACCGGGAGAGGCTAATGCATCTCTGATGAGGCAATGGGAGACACAGTGGGAGGAGGAAAGGAAGAAGTCGATCTTTATCTATGGCCTGAAAGAAGTCGAAGGGGACACCCACGACAGAAGAAAACAGGAGGAGAAAGAAAGGATCAAAGGTATCATGCTAGCAATAGGGGAAGACACGTCCCAAGTGACAAATTTTCGGAGAATCGGGTAGTACACAAGGGGAAGAAATCGACCTCTCAAGGTAATCTTCAAGGCAGAATCAGCCCGTACCACGATCCTGCAAGAGAAAGCACAGCTGAGGACGAATCAGGGGTACCGGAATGTATACCTAGATCAGGACAGAACGCAGGAAGAAAGGGAGGCCCTGAAGGAGAAGATAAGAAGGCGAAGAGAGGAGAGAGAGGAGACAGCGAGATACGGAGGACACCAAGCCCAAGCAGGACAAACACACACACTGGAAGTACCCATGGTGGGCCTCAAATCACAACAACCCCACGACAACCATACACTTTAATGCCACACACACTCATCAGTCCCCCTGTCCCCACCCCAGCAACCCAAAACCCACCATCACAGCTACTCCCACCCCCACCACAAACCCCACCCCACCAACCCATACCCCAACCATACAATCCCCCCACCCATGCTGCAACCCCCTATGGGCACCCTGCCCACATCCCCCCAACCCACCAAGATCTCCCCAGGGCCACAGTATTGGAAACAAGGTTGAAGGTTTGGTACACAAACGCAGATGGAATTACGAATAAGTATGAAGAGTGGAATAAAAGAATAGGTGAGGTGTCCCCAGACATCATAGCCGTCACAGAAACTAAATTCAATGAGACAGTAACAGATGCAATCTTCCCACAGGAACATTAGATCCTGAGGAAAGACAGAAGGAGCAGGGGAGGAGGAGGGGTAGCACTGCTTGTAAGGAACCATTGGAGATTCGAGGAAATGGAAGGAATGGAGGTGTGTAGAGAAAGGGACTTCATAGTAGTTATCATCCAGTCTGGGGAGCACAAGATAGTCATTGCAGTGATGTATAACCCACCACAGAACTGCAGGAGGCCAGGTGAGGAATATGATGAGAACAACAGAGCGATGGTGGACACTCTGGCGGAGGTGGCAAGGAAAGCGCACATGAGCAGAGTGAAGTTACTGGTCATGGGCGATTTCAACCACAGGGAGATCGACTGGGAGAACCAAGAACCACGTGGGGGTCCAGAAACTTGGAGAGCCAAGATGATGGACGTGGTACTGGAAAACCTGATGCACCAACATGTCAGGGACACGACCAGAGAGAGAGGAGAGGATGAACCAGCAAGACTGGACCTTGTATTCACCCTGAACAGCTCAGATATTGAAGACATCACACACGAGAGCCCCCTGGGAGCCAGCGACCATATGGTGCTGAGCTTTGAGTACATTGTAGAGCTTCAGGTGGAGAGGGAAAAACGGTACCGAAAGAGACAAACCAGACTTTAAAAGAGGAAACTACACGGGCATGAGGAATTTCCTGCAGGGGGTTCAGTGGGAAAGGGAAATGGAAGGACAGTCAATAAATGAAATGATGGAATGCGTAGGGGCAAAGTGCAAGGAGGCAGAGGAACGGTTTATACCCAGAGGAAAAAGATTAAATGGGAAGGCCAGAAAGAGCCCCTGGTTTACCCAAAGGTGCAGGGAGGCAAAGACTCAGAGTGTCAGAGAATGGAAAAGGTACAGAAGGCAAAGAACCCAAGTAAACAAAGAGATTAGCAGAAGAGCTAGAAACGAGTATGCACAGGTTCCGAGGGAGGCCCAGAAACAATACAAAACGACATAGCATCGAAAGTTAAGTCCGACCCAAAACTGATGTACAGTCACATCAGAAGGAAGACAACAGTCAAGGACCAGGTGATAAGGCTGAGGATTCATGGGGAACTCACAAGTAACGATCAAGAGGTATGTGAGGAGCTCAACTTGAGGTTTAAGGAAGTATTCACAGTGGAGGAAGGAAGGCAGCTGGGTAGACAGGACGAGGTGCATCACCAACAAGGAATGTATCAAGTGCTAGAGGGCATACACACAACTGAGGAGGAGGTGAAGCAGTTACTCAGTGACCTTGATACCTCAAAGGCGATGGGTCCGGACAATATCTCCCCGTGGGTTCTTCGGGAAGGAGCTGAGGTACTGAGTGTGCCACTTACCATAATATTCAACACATCTCTTGAAACTGGGCAGCTACCTGAGGTATGGAAAAAGGCCAACGTAGTCCCCATCTTTAAAAAAGGAGACAGAAAAGAGGCACTAAACTATAGACCGGTGTCACTTACGTGTATAGTGTGCAAAGTCCTGGAGAAAATCATCAGGAAAAGAATGGTGGAGCATCTGGAGCAGAACAGGATAATAAACACTAGACAGCACGGATTCCGGGAAGGCAAATCATGTGTAACAAACTTCCTGGAGTTCTATGATAAAGTAACAGAGGTAAGGCAAGAGAGAGAAGGGTGGGTTGATTGCATTTTCCTGGACTGCAGGAAGGCCTTCGACACAGTTCCTCACATGAGATTAGTAAAGAAGTTGGAAGAACAAGCATGTATAACAGGAAGGGCACTGGAATGGATCAGGGAATACCTCACAGGGAGGCAACAACGGGTCATGGTGCGTGATGAGGTATCACAGTGGGCGCCTGTGACGAGCGGTGTACCGCAGGGGTCAGTCCTAGGACCAGTGTTATTCTTGGTATATCTAAATGACATGACGGACGGGATAGACTCAGAAGTGTCTCTGTTCGCAGATGATGTGAAATTAATGAGGAGAATCAGATCGGAAGAGGACCAAGCAGGACTTCAAACAGACCTGGACAAGCTTGACATCTGGTCAAGCAACTACCTTCTCGAATTCAATCCCACCAAATGCAAAGTCACTAGGGTAAAGAAGACCGCTGACAGAGTACAGGCTAGGCGGACAAAGGCTACAAACCTCATCAAAGGAGAAAGACCTTGGGGTGAGTATAACGCCAAGCACGTTTCCGGAGGCACACATCAACCAGATAACTGCTGCAGCATATGGGCGATTGGCAAACCTAAGATTAGCGTTCCGTTACCTTAACAAGGAATCGTTCAAGACACTGTATACCGTGTACGTCAGGCCCATACTAGAATATGCAGCACCAGTCTGGAACCCACACCTGGTCAAGCACGTAAAGAAACTAGAGAAAGTGCAAAGGTTTGCGACAAGGTTAGTTCCACAACTCAGGGGTCTGTCTTATGAAGAAAGGTTGAGGGAAATAGGACTAACAACACTGGAGGAAAGAAGGGTCAGAGGAGACATGAAAACGACATACAAAATACTGCGGGGAATCGAGAAGGTAGACAGTGACAGGATGTTCCAGAGAGGGAACAAAGAAACAAGGGGACACAACTTGAAGCTGAAGACTTAAGATGAGTCAACGGGATGTTAGGAAGCATTTCTTCAGCCACAGAGTAGTCAGGAAGTGGAATAGTCTAGAGAAAGACATAGTGGAGGCAGGAACCATACATAGTTTTAAGACAAGTTATGTTAAAGCTCATGGAGCAGGGAGAGCAGAGACCCTGTAGCGGACAGCGAAGAGGCGGGGCCAGGAGCTGAGTCTCGATCCCTGCAACCACAATTAGGTGAGTACACACACACACACACACACTAGGACAAAATGGTAACTAACAAACAAACACACACACACACACACACACACACACACACACACACACACACACACACACACACACACACACACACACACACACACACACACACACATACACACACACACACACACACACACACACACACACACACACACACACACATACACACACATACACACACACACACACATACACACACACACACACATACACACAACACACACACACACACACACACAACACATACACAACACACACACACACACACACACACACACACACATACACACACATACATACATACACACACACACACACACAACACACACAATACACACACATACACACACACAACACACATACACACACATACACA
>WNWK01027990.1:0-25797 GCA_009830355.1 Cherax destructor | reverse complement strand
ATCAGACCACGACTACCGTCAGTGTACAGTTGTTCATCGGAACTCGACAACCTTGAGATTATAAGGTCCATTTACATGGGGCACAATTATTACATACGAAATTTAAAAAAAAATTATACAGCAGAGTAACACTGATCTTTATGCCGTGATTAATAACACCAGCCGGAACTCGTGATGAGGTGACATTCTCAGTGAGTTAACATTAATGTAACTCGTCTGTGCAATGGAGAATAACACTCGTGTAACATTTGAGAATCTATATTACGGAAACGTTTCGCCAGCCACTGGCTTACTAATTTCATATCATCTGCACAATGTATACATCTCGTAGTTGTATCCCTGGCATATGTTGTTACAGTGAATTTCACACACGAGGTTTTCTGTCGCCAATTTAGGGAGACAAAATGCACAAAGTGTCTTCAAAGTGCAACATCAGTGAAATTAGTGGTAATGATAATTTTCACATTTCTTATTTTGCGTTGTGATAGTGGAATAGCATGATAGCAGCTGACACAACTCTAGGGAAAAAGGTAAATACCCTCGTTTAACTTCAACTTTCTTTACATATACAATAGTCGTCTCGTTTTTTGCCCCTCCTGGTTCTGTTCCTCGTGTTGTTATTACAACAGTAGAAAACAGGAATACAGTCAAGAATACAGATGCAAGCGATAACGCCGCTGCGGCAGCCACTACAACGGTAATACCATCATTTCAACCGTAACAAGCAGAAGTTATAATGCATCCATTATAAAAGTACTAAGGTGAATAACACCTCCATCAGAATAGCAGCAAATTGAAGTGAGTTATAACAACAACAACAACAGCAAGCAGTAAGCCACGTTACAAGAAGAGGAACACGAACATATAAGCCCATCATTTCAATAAGTGCATCGTAATACCTCCATGACAACGACAACATGGGTAATATCTCTGTGGCATGCAAAGAGTATGTTACATTTATTCGGCGTATGTACACACTTTCATATAGGCTGCCTCCCAACCAGCGAACCGGGTGCTAAGGGTTTAACGATTTTTTAAGGTACCCGTCGTTAAATCAGCACCTTGTTTCATTGTCCGATCACAGGCGAGCCCGCCAAATGCTGAGGCGACGTGGTTCACTCGCGGTCAGCATCTGCCAGACTTGCCTAGCAGCTGGTTGATTATGGTGCTCTCTCTGGTTTCTGTTTTGCCATTCTTTGTCACCGTTTGATACACTTATATTCAACTCCTGTACATAGTGTACATAAGTGTACATAATTGTATATATATCTGGTGAAGGAAATACAAGCTAAATAGTACTGCTCTGCTGAGTTTGTTTTGCTCCAAAAAAAAACATTACGAGGCTACAGGCCATTCTTTACATGTGTTAGTAATAATCTCCATGGCAACGACAACATGGGCAATACCTCCATGACAACGACAACATGGGTAATACCTCCATGACAACGACAATGGGTAATACCTCCATGACAACGACAACATGGGTAATACCTCCATGACAACGACATGGGTAATACCTCCATGACAACGACATGGGTAATACCTCCATGACAACGACAACATGGGTAATACCTCCATGACAACGACAACATGGGTAATACCTCCATGATAACATGGGTGATATCTCCATGGCAACACAGACAAGGGTAATACCATTACAATAATAACGAATGGTAATCCCATGACAAGCACACAAGGAATAGCGAAATAGCATCGAAAATGCCAATATTTACAACCAGATGGATTTTGTTCCGATACCAATCCAACTGCCAAGTCACCTGTACCTCAATGAACAGGATGGAATAGTGTAGAGTAGGCGACGACAACATGGGTAATACCTCCATGACAACGACAACATGGGTAATACCTCCATGATAACATGGGTGATATCTCCATGGCAACAGCAGCAAGCGGTAATGGGACCATTACAATAATAACAGGTGGTAATCCCATGACAAAAGCACTACAAGAATAGAATAGCAGTCGAAAATGCCAATATTTCAACCAGATGTATTTTGTTCGATACGCAATCCAACCCCAAGTCACCTGTACCTCAATGAACAGGATTGGAATAGTGTAGAGTAGGCATGAATTTGTAATGCAGTTTAAAATCATTAAATATTTGAAGGGAATCAGAAGTGACACTGACAAGTCATCATACCGAAAATAATATCCAAATTTCATCAATAAAAATGGTAAACTATACTTACTCAGCACAACTCTATTTCAGTATTTCACTATCAAACATCAACTTTAAACATATGAATATCTTTCTCTTGTTATCTCAGAAAACCAATGTCCGATTTTCCGATTTTTAAAAAAAAATGTAACATACACAAAAAAATTTAATCTTACGATTTTCCATGAAATGGTAAATACAAATTTACCTAAGTTTAAATCATACCATAGAAATTTTATACAATGGACTCTGAGGCTGACAGATTTTATAGACACATAAAGGAATATGACAGATTTTATGACACAAAAAGGAATATTATAAAATTTTTAAACATAGAATAACCCAATTAAGTCAAATGCTGCTAGTTATTTCATCACAAGAGAAAATTTCCCCAGTTATTTCGAAAACAATTTGTTTAACATAATCCACATTCAAACACAAACCTAAAATCAAGATGAAACTTGCGTTCAGGAAAAACATCAGTACTAAAAGTTTAAATCTGACCAGAAGATGCATTCCCCAGTTCTGCATAGAAACCACACAGTTTGCACCTCCCGCTGATTGATAAACGTTAAACCCAGTTGACTCGATGTATCAACCATTGGGGATTATTCCCTTTAAACACTAGTTTTATTTTGAAGAATGAGACACTTTTTCAACATTTGGGAATCTTGATTGTTGGAACTTTTTCAGCCAGTGGCTTCTTCAGTCCATTACGGAAAGAACGGCGAGGAAGGTTTGAGGTAGTCAGCCCCTCAGACGGGAGTCGATGTGCTCAGGCCAACACTTCCCCGAAAAGGTGACGGGGCTGTCACATCTTCCATCGTTCTTTCCCCTTTTGGGCTGAAGAAAACCTTGTGGAGAAACTTTTCCCAAAACAAAGTTTCGCAAATGTCGGTTTCGAATCATTTTCTTTATTGTTTAATTTTTTTTCAAGAGCAGCGATAAATTGCAGACGTTATAGAGGTACGTAATATAGACGTTCGCGTTGAATCCTGGCTCTCATACGTCAACCTGTGACGTTGAACCCCGGTTTTAGGCAGATTCGGGCGTTGAACCCCGGCCCCGTACGCCAGACTCGACGTTGAACCTGGCTCTGTACGCCTGACTCTGACGTTTAACCCCGGCTCTCGTACGCCAGACTCGACGTTGAACCGGCTCTCGTACGCCAACTCTGACGTTGAACCCCGGCTCTCGTACGCCAGACTCTGACGTTGAACCTGGCTCTCGACGCCAGACTCTGACGTTGAACCCTCTCTGCCTGACTTCGATGTTCCTCTGCAATGGGAGCCATTCAGATTCGACCTAGGGCGGGATGTCATTCCAGTTCCTTTCATCAAAAACCCATCACAAACTAATGCACCCCCTTTTATCAAAAGGGCCATACTAAACCCAATGCACTCCCCTTTTATCAAAAGCCCTACTAACCTAATGCACTCACCTTTCATCAAGGCCCCCTCACTAACACTAATGCACTCACCTTTTATCAGAGCTATCACTAACACTAATGACTCCCCTTTCATCAAAAGCCATCACTAACACTAATGCACTCACCTTTCATCAAAGTCATCACTAACACTAATGCACTACCTTTTATCAAGAACCCATCACTAACACTAATGCCTCACCTTTCATCAAGCCCATCACTAACACTAATGCACTCACCTTTCATCAAGAGCCCATCACTAACACTAATGCACTCACCTTTCATCAGAGCCCCCCACTAACACTAATGCACTCACCTTTAGTCAAGAGCCAATCACTACACTAATGCCCCCACCTTTCATCAAAAATCACTAACACTAATGCACTCCCCATCAAGAGCCCATCACTAACGCTAATGCACTCACCTTTCATCAAGAAGCCACTAACACTAATGCACTCACCTTTCATCAAGAGCCCATCACTAACACTAATGCACTCACCTTTCATCATGAGCCTCACTAACACTAATGCACTCACCTTTCATCAAGGCCCATCACTAACACTAATACCTCACACTTTCATCAAAGAGCCCATCCAACACTAATGCACTCCCCTTTTTCATCATGGGGCCCATCACTAACACTAATGCACTCACCTTTCATAAAGAGCCCATCACTAACACTAATACACTCCCCTTTTCATTAGAGCCCATCACTAACACTAATGCACTCACCTTTCATAAAAAGAGCCATCACTCCCCTAAGGCACTCACCTTTCATAAAGAGCCCATCACTAACACTAATGCACTCATTTTCATCAAGACCCAAAATCACTAACACTAATGCACTCACCTTTCATCAAGAGCCATCACTAACCTAATGCACTCACCTTTCATCAAAGAGCCCATCACTAACACTAATGCACTCACCTTTCATAAAGAGCCATCACTAACACTAATGCACTCCCCTTTTCATCAAGAGCCCATCCCCTAACACTAATACACTCACCTTTCATCAAGAGCCCATGCCCCAACACTAATGCACTCCCTTTCATAAAGGGCCCCATGACTAACACTAATGCACTCACCTTTCATAAAGAGCCCATCACTACACTAATGCACTCCCCTTTTCAAAAATCACTAACACTAATGCACTCACCTTTCATCAAGAGCCATCACTAACACTAATGCACTCCCCTTTCATAAAGAGCCCATCACTAACACTAATGCACTCCCCTTTTCATCAAGAGCAATCCCCTTACTAATGCACTCACCTTTCATCAAGAGCTATCACTAACACTAATGCACTCACCTTTCATAAAGGGTTATCCTCAAATGCATACCTATAAAGGGGCCCAAACCCCATTTAAAAATGCACAACCTTTTTCAAACCCTTCATAAAAACCCCAACTTTCCCCTGCAATTTAAATAACACTCAATGGGGCCCCTCACAAAACACAAAATGCACTCACTAAAAAACCCAAGGGGCCCCAATACTAACACTAATGCACTCACCTTTCATCAAACCCCATCACTAACACTAATGCACTCACCTTCATCAGGGCCATCACTAACACTAATGCATTTCACCTTTCATAAAGAGCCCATCACTAACCTAATGCACTCACCTTTCATAAAGGCCCATCACTAACATAATACATATAAAAACCCAAAGCCATCACTAACACTAATGCACTCACCTTTCATCAAGAGGCCCATCACTAACACTAATGCACTCACCTTTCATCAGAGCCCATCACTAACACTAAGCACTTACCTTTCATCAAGGGGCCCATCACTAACACTAAATGCCTCACCTTTCCTAAAAGAGCCCATCCCCTAACACTAATGCACCCCACCTTTCATCAAGAGCCATCACTAACACTACCCTCACCTTTCATCAAGACCATCACTAACACTAATGCACTCACCTTTCATCAAGAGTCATCACTAACACTAATGCACTCACCTTTCAAGAAGTATTATCCAGGTACGTCGTGGAAAATATCACGGCTTCATTTTTGAAATGAAATGTTGTCAAACAGCATTAAACACTATGAAATGTTGTCAAACAGCATTAAACCTATGAAATGTTGTCAAACAGCATTAAACACTCTATGAAATGTTGTTGTCAAAAACATTAAACACTCTAAAAAGTTTTGTCAAACAGCATTAAACACTCTATGAAATGTTGTCAAACAGCATTAAGCACTATTAAATGTTGTAAAACAGCATTAAGACTATGAAATGTTGTCAAACAGCATTAAACACTCTATGAAATGTTGTCAAACAGCATTAAATACTCTATGAAATGTTGTTAAACAGCATTAAACACTATGAAATGTTGTCAAACAGCATTAAACACTCTATGAAATGTTGTTGTCAAACAGCATTAAACACTCTATGAAATGTTGTTGTCAAACAGCTTTAAAACCTCTATGAAATGTTGTTGTCAAACAGCATTAAACACTCTATGAAATTTTTCCCAAACAGCATTAAATACTTTATGAAATATTGTTAAACGGCATTAAACACTCTATGAAATGTTGTTAAACAGCTTTAAGCACAATGAAATGTTGTCAAACAGCATTAAACACTCTAGAGGTTCCAATCACCTTCAAAGTGAGTTGAAATCTTTTTTGCCAATCATCAGAGGCTTTCTAAAGTTCTCATGAAAAGTAAAACCGGGAATGGCTTATAAAAGAACTGAGCACAACGCATCTTAGCTCATCTATTGGTACACGAACGTTTCTTCCTTAGAAAAGTTGAAAAAGGGTTTTGAAAATGTGTATCGATCGGATAAGGTGTTATGAAGTTATTAATGTCAGGTTTAGAGACATAGTGAAGTCAAAAACAGACTACTGGCTCAGGAAAGTATTTAAGGTTAACAACTCTTGTCAATTAAAAGGGTTTGCCAAAAAATGGCGAGTTTCAACATTTTGGAGGATTTCTATTGACTTTCTTCAATCCTCGAAAAATGGTTGTTTTTTGTGGTGAAAAAACCCTTTCAATAAAATGAAACAAACCTAAAATGGAAAATTTTGACACATACGAAGCTCAATTCAAAAAAAAAAATATACTACTAATTAAGATATCCCGACGATAAAAAAGTAAGACACCAAAAAAAAACTTTTCTAGTTATTATCGGGAAACTAATTTATTAAAAAACTGAAAAAACGACAAATATCAAAGTGGAAACAAAACTTTTCAAAAGCCAGTCAACACTAAAAGTTTCAAGCCTGTCAGAAATGGAATTTCGGTAATGATCTTGAATCCATCGATCCTTTTTTTTTTTTTTTGAAAATTTCATTAAATGACGTATAAACATACAGGGTGTCTTCCATCTTATGGACTACATCAGTGTTGTGTTTTAAAGGCAATGAGATAAAATATTTTTTAGTCATTGAGTATAATCAATATCATCTGTGACTCACGAAATCGTTGCGATTAAAAACCACGGAACGTGTGGGGTGAACCCATGGCGAGTGAGTCGAAAAAGCCCGGGGGCCAGTGTGTAAGCCACCAGCCAGCTGGCTACAACAAGATTCACCCAGCTGGCTTACTCCTCCCCTGAAGTATTACAATTGACTCTCCACGGGTTGAAACTCCACCCATTCCGTGGTTTATTATCACTATATATTTAAAATACCTGAAAAATGGGATTTATGTAGTGAATAGCGAAGCAACATTGCTGTCTAGAAACACTCTAGAGCTGAAAATTTGAAGCCAATCAAAAAAGGCATTCCCCAGTTGTCACACGGATCCCACCGATTAAAAGTCATAAAAAAAAAATAGTGCATAACAGATTTGCCCAGGAGAATGAGATGCATCAGCCAATGAATACTGAAGCCATTCAGAAGAGGGAGCTAAAAGATATTTTACTGTGGTTAAAAGGAATCAAAATATTCCCCTCCCCCACTTCTCTCTACGAGTCGTAAAATTTAAAAGAGGCAACTTTTTTTAATATTGTAAGCAATTCCTAAATGGATTTTTTGGGTTTTTCGGAGCTATTCCCGGATGCTGGGAATGAGATCACTTGTTTATTGAATCTTACAATAGTTACCCAACACTGATGTTGAATGTTTGACACCGATCGTGAGGCTTTCTAAATTTAGTAGCAAAATAAACAAAGAAAAAAATTTGGGTGTAAAAAAAATAAAGAAAAAAATAATACAACGAAAACACTGCATGGGGTTTTATCACCATAATAACAGCACGTGGTAATAACACCATAACAAACACCTCATGGATTTATATGAACAAGACAACAGCGGCCATTCAACAATGGGGCTAACGCCGACAAAACTGAACGTGTTTCACCGTTTTTTGTGTTCAACCAGAGTAAATACAAGTTTATTTCCTGTTATTCTCAGGTCTCAGTTTACTCTGCATTACCTGTTACTGCGGAGCTAACACATGTAAACATACATGCAGGTATCTCGACTGTGATATATATTTTTTAAATCTCACCTTAAACAACATCGAAATCTTGAAAAAATTTAAAGAAAATTTTTCAATCTTAAAAAATTTATTTTGAGAAGTGCAGAAATGCACTACACACACACACACACACACACACACACACACACACACACACACATACACACACACACACAAGAGATTAGTGCAAAAGCTGAAGGACCAGGCAGGTATAACGGAAGGTCATTGCATGGATCAGAGAATACATGACGGAACAACAACAAGTCATGGTATGTGGCGAGGGGGTTTAGAGTGGGCGCCTGTGACGAGCGGGATTCCACAAAAGGGGCAAAATCCTAGGACCAGTGCTGTTTTTGGTTTTACTTAATTGACTTAAAGGAAGGGATAGACTCAGGAAAGGGCCCTTTTTCAGATGATTGAAGGTGAGAAAATTCAATCGGACTTTGTTTAGGTAATCGGGGTCTGGACAGGCTGGGCTGGGGCCAGAAACCCGGCTCCTGAGTTCATCCCCACCAACTGCAAGTCTTGAAGGTTTGGGGGAAAGGGAAAAGAAGACGGAGACGGATCCTCCTCAAGAAAAGGATCATGGGGTGATATTAAACCCGGCACATCTTTTGAGGCGCACTTCAACCAAATAACTGCGGCAGCATATAAAACGCCTAACCCCCTAAAAAAAAGCATTCCAAAAATCGCAATAAAAGGGAAACGTTCAGGACCTAAAAACGTGTACGTCAGGCCTATATTAAGTACGCAACACCAGTTTGGAACTCACATTTAGCCAAGCACGTAAAAAAATTAGAGAAAGTGCAAAAGGGTTTTAACATTTAATCAGACTAAGGGGCATATCCACAAAGGGGAGGTTAAGGGAAAAACAAAACCCGATGACACTGGAGGACAGGAGCTATAAGGGGATATGATAAAGACATAAAATACCCGAGAGGAATAGACATGGTAGACAGAGAAAAATGTTCCCGAGATGGCCCCACAGAAACAAGAGGTCACAATTGGAAAATTGAAGGCTACATGATCAAAAAGGGAAAGTTAAAGTATTTCTTTAGTTATAGAGTTGTTAGGAAGTGGAATAGTCTGGCAAGTGGCGTAGTGGAGGCAGGAATCATACATAGTTTAAAGACGAGGTTTGATAAAGCTCATGGAGCAGGAAGAGGGACTTAGTAACGATCAGTGAACAGTGAACAGTGAGCTAGTGATCATTTGGTTCTGTGTTTTGATTATATAGTTGAGCTACAAGTGGAGAGGAGCAGGAATAGGAAAGGAGAGACAGAAACTACAAAAGGGGACTACACGGGGCATGAGGAACTTCACAAGACGTTCAGTGGGAGAAGAATTGGCAGGAAAACCAGTAAAAGAAATGATGGAATATGTGACACAAATGCAAAGAGGCAGAGGAGAGGTTTGTCCCCAAGGAAACAAGTAATGGGAAGACCAGAACGAGTCCTTGGTTCACCAGAGGTGTAGGGAGGCAAAAGTAAGTGTAATAGAGAATGGAAAAAGTACAGAAGACAAAGGACCCAGGAAAATAAAGGATTAGCCGAAGAGCCAGAAACGAATATGCACAGGTAGAAGGGAGGCTCAGCGACAATATGAAAATGATATAGCATCAAAAGTCAAGTCTGACCCGAAGCTGTTGGGTATAGCCACATCAGGAGGAAAACAACAGTCAAGGACCAGGTAATCAGGCTGAAAAGGAAGGTGGGAGTTCACAATAAACGACCAAAGAGGTATGTGAGGAGCTCAACATGAGATTTAAAAAGTATTTACACAGGAGACAGGTAGGACCCCAGGAATTCAGAATAGGAGAGTATACCAACAAGTGCTGGATGAAATACACCAAACCGAGGAGGAGGTGAAGAAGCTGCTGTGAACTCGATACCTCAAAAGCGGTGGGACCGGACAACTTTCTCCGTGGGTCCTTAGGAGAGAGCAGAGATGTTGTGTGTGCCACTAACACAAATCTTCAACACATCCATTGAAACTGGGCAACTACCTGAGGCGTGGAAGATGGCAAATGTAGTCCCAATTTTTAAGAAAGGAGACAGAAACGAGGCATTAAACTACAGACCTGTGTCACTGACGTGTATAGTATGCAAAGTCATGGAGAAGATCATCAGGAGGAGAGTGGTGGAGCACCTAGAAAGACACAAGCTTATAAACGACAACCAGCACGGTTTCAGGGAAGGAAATCCTGTGTCACAAACCTACTGGAGTTTTATGACAAGGTAACAAGTAAGACACGAGAGGAGGTGGATAGACTGCATTTTTTGGACTGCAAGAAGGCGTTCGACACAGTTCCTCACAAAAGGTTAATGCAAAAGCTAGAGGAACAGGCACACGTAACAGGAAAAACACTGCAATGGATCAGAGAATATCTGACAGGGAGGCAACAACGAGTCATGGTAGTGACGAGATGTCAGAAGTGAGCACCTGTGGGCGAGTGGAGTTCCACAAGGGTCAGTCCTAGGACCTGTACTGTTTTGGTATATGTGAATGACATAACGGAAGGGATAGACTCAGAAGTGTCCCTGTTTGCAGATGATGTGAAGTTAATGAGGGAAAAATCAAATCAGTCGAGGATCAGGCAGGACTACGAGACCTGGACAGGCTGCAAGCCTGGTCCATAACTGGCTCCTTGAATTTAACCCTGCCAAATGTAAAGTCATGAATATCGAAGGGCAAAGAAGACCGCAGACAGAGTATAGTCTAGGTGGCCAAAGACTGCAAACCTCACTCAAAGAAAAGATCTTGGGGTGAGTATAATAGAGCACATCTCCTGAGGCACACATCAATCAGATAACTGCTGCAGCATACGGGCGGCTGGCAAACCTAAGAATAGCGTTCCAATACCTCACTAAGGAATCATTCAAGACTCTGTATACCATATACGTCAGGCCCATACTGGAGTATGCAGCACCAGTTTGGAACCCACACCTGGTCAAGCACGTCAAGAAATTAGAGAAAGTGCAAGGTTTGCAACAAGACTAGTCCCAGAGCTAAGGGGATTGTCCTACGAAGAAGGTTAAGGAAATCGGCCTGACGACACTAGAGGACAGGAGGGTTAGGGAGACATGATAACGACATATAAAATACTGCGAGGAATAGATAAGGTGGACAGAGACAAGATGTTCCAGAGAGGGGACACAGAAACAAGGGGTCACAATTGGAAGTTGAAGACTCCTATGAGTCAAAGGGATGTTAGGAAGTATTTCTTCAGTCATAGAGTTGTCAGGAAGTGGAATAGCTTAGAAAGCGACATAGTGGAGGCAGGAACCATACATAGTTTTAAGACTAGGTTTGATAAAGCTCATGGAGCAGGGAGAGAGAGGACCTAGTAGCAATCAGTGAAGAGGCGGGGCCAGGAGCTATGACTCGACCCCTGCAACCACAAATAGGTGAGTACACACACACACACACACACACACACACACACAAAGGAAATCGACTGGGAGAACCTGGAGCCACATGGAGGCCCAGAAACATGGAGGGCTAAGATGATGGAAGTGGTACTGGAAAATCTTATGTACCAACACGTAAGGGACACTACCAGATAGAGAAGAGAGGATGAACCAGCAAGACTGGACCTAGTATTCACCTTGAGTAGTGCGGACATTGAGGACATCACATATGAAAGACCCCTCGGGGCCAGTGACCACGTGGTTCTGAGTTTCGAATACATAGTAGAGTTACAAGTGGAGAGGGAAGCAGGAAGGGCAGGACGAATGAAGCCCAACTACAAGAGAGGGAACTACACAGGAATGAGGAATTTCCTACAAGGAGTTCAGTGGAACAGAGAACTGGCAGAGAAGTAAGTAAATGAGATGATGGAATATTTGACAACAATATGCAAGGAAGCTAAGGAGAGGTTTGTACCCAAGTGTAGCAGAAATAACGAGAAAGCCAGGACGAGCCCTTGGTTCACCCAAAGATGTAGAGAGGCCAAAATTAAGTGTGTAAGAGAATGGAAGAAGTATAAAAGGCACAGGATATAGGAGAATAAGGAGAGAAGTCGAAGAGCCAGAAATGAATATGCACAGGTAAGGAGGAAGCCACAACGACAATACGAAAATGACAGCAGCGAAAGCCAAATCTGACCCGAAGCTGTTGTACAACCACATCAGGAGAAAAAGAACAGTCAAAGACCAGGTAATTAGGCGGAGGAAGGAAGTAGGGAATATCACAAGAAACGACCGCGAAGTATGTGAGGAGCTCAACTTGAGATTCAAAGAAGTGTTCACAGACGGACGGACAGACGGAGACGTGGGGTTCACCATCAACTGTAGGACACAATACATACAACCGAGGAGGAAGTGAAGAGGCTGCTAAGCGAGCTAGATACCTAAGAGGCGATGGGGCTGGATAAGGTCTCTCCATGCGTACTGAGAGAGGGAGCAGAGGAGCTATAATGTAAAACTAACAACAATCTTGAACAAATCTTTCGAAACAGGGCGATTACCTGAGGTATGGAAGATTGCAAATATATTCTCAATTTAAAAAAAAGAGACAGACACGAAGCATTAAACTACAGACCAGTGTCACTGACATGTATAGTATGCAAAGTCACGGAGAAGATTATCAGGAGAAGAGTGGTGGAGCACCTAGAATGGAATGAGCTTATCAACGACAGCCAGCACGGTTTCTAAAAACTACTGGAGTTCAATGACAGGGTGACATCAGTAAGACAAGAGAGAGAGGATGGGTAAATTGCGTTTTCTTGGACTGTAAGAAGACGTTTGATACAGATCCACACAAAAAATTAGTGCAGAACCAGAAGGACCAGGCAAAAATAACAGGGAAGGCACATCAATGGATTAGGGAATACTTGCCAGGAAAACAACAGCGAGTCATGGTACGTGGCGAGGTGTCTGAGTGGGCGCCTGTGACGAGCGGGGTCCCACATGGGTCAGTCCTAGAACCGGTGCTGTTTCTGGTATTTGTGAACGATATAACGAAAGGAATGGACTCAGAAGTGACCCTGATTGCAGATGATGTGAAGTTGATGAGAAGAATTCAATCGGACGAGGACCAGGCAGAGCTACAAAGGGATCTGGACAGGCTGCAGGCCTTGTCCAGCAACTGGCTCTTGGACTTCAACCCACCAAGAGCAAAGTCATGAAGATTGGGGAAGGGCAAAGAAGACATCAGACGGAGTACAGTCTACGAGGGCCAGAGAAAAGTATCTTCGGGTGAAGTATAACACCGCGCACATCTCCTGAGGTGCACATTAACCAAATAACTGCTCCAGCATACGGTCGCCTAGCAAACCTAAGAACAACATTCTGACATCTCAATAAGGAATCGTTCAGGACCCTGTACACCGTATACGCTAGGCCTATATTGGAGTATGCAGCACCAGTTTGGGACCCGCACTTAGTCAAACACGTCACGAAATTGGAGAAAGTGCAAGAAATTGCAACAAGATTAGTCCCGGAACTGAGGGGTATGTCTTATGAGAAGACGCTAAGGGAACTCAACCTGATGACACTAGAGGATAGGAAGGATAGAGGGAACATGATAACGATGTATAAAATACCGAGAGGACTTGACAAGGCGGACAGGGCTCGAATGTTTCAATGATGGTATACAGGAACAAGGGGCAAACATTGGAAGCTGAAAACCCGCTTGAGTCATAGGGATGTTAGGAAGTATTTATTTAGCCTTAGAGTTATCAAAAAGTGGAATAATCTGGAGAGAGAAGTATTGGAAGCAAGTTCCATACATAGCTTTAAGAAGAGGTGTGATAAAGCTCATGGAGCAGGGTGATAGTGACTTAATATCGACCAGTGAAGAGGCGGTGACAGAAGCAATGACTCGACCCCTTCAACCACATATAGGTGAATACATATAGGTGAGTACACACACACACACACACACACGAACACACAAACAAACTCACACGTACCCATAGGGCTAACCGGGTTAATAAGACTAAAATGCTGCAAGAAAGAATTTAAAATCAAGAGGAGAAAATGAAAAAGTTGAAGGAGACAATGAAGGAAATGAGAGGGAGGATAATTGGGGCAGAAACAGCCAATGAAGGAGAGTGAAGAGTGGAATCCGGAAAGGACAAATGAGGAATGTCACTAAGAGAGATGTTCTCTGTGGATGTGATGGACAATGGTTAAGTCAGACTAAGAAATCTATATGGAAAGGCGATAGGAAGAAGGAAGAGGGAGGGCAGTGATGACCAATAGACTCCAGGAGGCTGAAGGTCTGCTGAAGAAGCAAGATATAGGATTTCAAGGAATGCTAGTCATTTCGATCATTAAGTGCATAGTAGGAGAGGAAGAGCAAGGGCATATGGCAAATGTTCAAGGGCTCAGAAAGTTAACCCACTGCAAATGAAGCATGAACACACTAACCTGGTCCCACATAGCTCAAAACAGGATCGTAAGATAGAAAGCGCTACTGAAGCACGCTGCAACTGAAGCACGCTGCAACTGAAGCACGCTGCAACTGAAGCACGCTGCAACTGTGTATTCCTGGTTCTTGACAGGACGGTATTGGAGGCACAAATACTACGAAAGTACTTGAAAACCCATCAGGTATGAAGATGAGAAAATAAGAGGAGAGAGCAGCCAAACTCAACAGCAGGAAACCGTGACAGGAATATGAAGCAAAGCAATTCTTGAGACCAAGGCAGAGGCTATGAGAGAAGACACCGCTAAGGCAAAGCTAGTTTTAATGAAAATGACTGGGAAAACTGGGACCCACATTGGGAACTGAGAACATCTAAAGCTAAGTAGGTGTTAGTGGTTAGATACGAGAGGGTAAATTATAAGTGTCCGCATGTTAAGGACAGAAAAACACTGGAAAGTGGTGGAGGCAGAGGAGAACCTCTTTCCCCAGAAGAGGAAGGGGAAAATAACATAGACAAAGAGAGCCCATCACTAAATCAAAGATGCAGAGACGAAATAAAACAAACAAGTTGGAAAAACTAGAGAAATTAAAGAATATTCGTGAACAGAGACGTGAGTAGATTAACTAGAAACGAATATGCGAGAGGTTGAGCGACAGTATCAGAAAGATTTATCAACAATGGCCAAGCCTAAACCTAAAGATTTTCACAACAAAATAATTAAAATGAGAGCAGTAAAAGATCAGGAAATTTGACTGAAGAAGGAAGGAGAGGTTAGGAAAATCTATATGGAAGTCTGTGATGTGTTGACTAAAGGATTTAAAAGGTTTTCTCAGTGGGAACAGTGGCAGTATCAGAAAGCCCAGAAAAAAGGGTACACCAGATACTGGACACCAGGTACACATAAGAAAAAGAGGCAAAAGACGCTTTTGATATAGCTAGATACATCAAAAGCAACAAAACCTAATATTGTGTCACGATGGGTTCTAAGATCTACAAGTCAGTTGAAGAGGGACTGTTGTCAAAGATCAGGAACACAGCAAATGCAGGAAATATATTTAAGAAAGAAGACAAACAGAATTTATTGAACTATTAACCAGTATCACTGACATGCATAATATACAAGGTGATGAAGATTACCATATGGAGAGCGGTACAGCACTCTCCATATGGTAACTTGCACCGATTATCAGATGACAATTCTTGTCTATCACACTCCCTCATCACTCTCTTAACCTCTCTTTTACTTTTCATATACGTCTTAGTCTTCATAACACGTCTGTTTCGTAAAAACTTCTTGTATGTTAACTTTTTCTCCCTTACCACTCCCTTTACCTCATTACTTCCCCAATCGCTCCACTTCCCGCAACTTCTACTGTATAAATTGATAAAAATTGTATTAAGAAATCTTTTTAAAGATGGGATGTATGAATGTGGGTGGATGTAGTGCAGATGATAAGAAAGAGATGGCTGCCAGTGTTATGAATAAAAAGAAGCTGGATGTCCTGGCTCTAAGCAAAACAAAGTTGAAGGGGTAGGAGAGCTTCAGTGGGGATTAGGGATTAGGTAACATTTAAACTAAATAATGTAGATCCTAATATTACTGATTGCGAAAAGGATTTAGGAGTTTTGATTAGCAGTAATCTGAAACCAAGACAACAGTGTATAAGTGTTCGCAATAAAACGAACAGAATCCTTGGCTTCATATCAAGACTCCTCAGGTTGTTCTTCAACTCTATATATCCTTGTTTAGGCCTCATTTAGATTATGCTGCACAGTTCTGGTCACCGTATTACAGAATGGATATAAATGCTCTGGAAAACGTACAGAGGAGGATGACAAAGTTGATCCCATGTATCAGAAATCTTCCCTATGAGGATAGACTGAGGGCCCTGAATCTGCACTCTCTAGACAGGCGTAGAATTAGGGGGGATATGATTGAGGTGTATAAATGGAAAACAGGAAAAAATAAATGGAATGTAAATAGCGTGCTAAAATATCCATCCATTACAGGAAGGATATAGGAAAGCACTGGTTTGGTAACAGAGTTGTGGATGAGTGGAACAAACTCATGGCCTCATGCCGTGCTCCTTCCATAAGTGGATGTGACCTGGACCTGACTAGGTTGGATCAGTGACTTGAGCAGGTTGGTAAATTAGACACATATGCAACACTTGTGTATCTTTATTGAGGAAACAGGGATTTCTTCGCTTGCCTATTCCTTGGGCACGACCTACTTCCACATTGAACAAATGTGACACCTCCTACAACTGCTGCACCTCTCCTGTCTACAGTATATAGCTCCCTCTGCTCATACGCTGTTATTCTATTCAAGATTGATGGACTGACAACATCTACTCAAGATTGAGGGCCTGACAACCTCACACTCCTCCTGTTCTTCACGATTCTCCTTTGTATGGACTGATGAAGCCACTGTGTGGCGAAACGTTTCCTCAATAAAGATACACAAGTGTTGCATATGTGTCTAATTTACCAACTCGTCGGTTCTCTGAACCATTCATTCACATCCTGTCTGACACTGCAACATCTTGGTATCTTAATACAGGGATTTCTTCGCTTGCCTATTCCTTGGGCACGACCTACTTCCACATTGAACAAATGTGACACCTCCTACAACTGCTGCACCTCTCCTGTCTACAGTATATAGCTCCCTCTGCTCATACGCTGTTATTCTATTCAAGATTGATGGACTGACAACATCTACTCAAGATTGAGGGCCTGACAACCTCACACTCCTCCTGTTCTTCACGATTCTCCTTTGTATGGACTGATGAAGCCACTGTGTGGCGAAACGTTTCCTCAATAAAGATACACAAGTGTTGCATATGTGTCTAATTTACCAACTCGTCGGTTCTCTGAACCATTCATTCACATCCTGTCTGACACTGCAACATCTTGGTATCTTAATACAGGGATTTCTTCGCTTGCCTATTCCTTGGGCACGACCTACTTCCACATTGAACAAATGTGACACCTCCTACAACTGCTGCACCTCTCCTGTCTACAGTATATAGCTCCCTCTGCTCATACGCTGTTATTCTATTCAAGATTGATGGACTGACAACATCTACTCAAGATTGAGGGCCTGACAACCTCACACTCCTCCTGTTCTTCACGATTCTCCTTTGTATGGACTGATGAAGCCACTGTGTGGCGAAACGTTTCCTCAATAAAGATACACAAGTGTTGCATATGTGTCTAATTTACCAACTCGTCGGTTCTCTGAACCATTCATTCACATCCTGTCTGACACTGCAACATCTTGGTATCTTAATACAGGGATTTCTTCGCTTGCCTATTCCTTGGGCACGACCTACTTCCACATTGAACAAATGTGACACCTCCTACAACTGCTGCACCTCTCCTGTCTACAGTATATAGCTCCCTCTGCTCATACGCTGTTATTCTATTCAAGATTGATGGACTGACAACATCTACTCAAGATTGAGGGCCTGACAACCTCACACTCCTGTTCTTCACGATTCTCCTTTGTATGGACTGATGAAGCCACTGTGTGGCGAAACGTTTCCTCAATAAAGATACACAAGTGTTGCATATGTGTCTAATTTACCAACTCGTCGGTTCTCTGAACCATTCATTCACATCCTGTCTGACACTGCAACATCTTGGTATCTTAATACAGGGATTTCTTCGCTTGCCTATTCCTTGGGCACGACCTACTTCCACATTGAACAAATGTGACACCTCCTACAACTGCTGCACCTCTCCTGTCTACAGTATATAGCTCCCTCTGCTCATACGCTGTTATTCTATTCAAGATTGATGGACTGACAACATCTACTCAAGATTGAGGGCCTGACAACCTCACACTCCTCCTGTTCTTCACGATTCTCCTTTGTATGGACTGATGAAGCCACTGTGTGGCGAAACGTTTCCTCAATAAAGATACACAAGTGTTGCATATGTGTCTAATTTACCAACTCGTCGGTTCTCTGAACCATTCATTCACATCCTGTCTGACACTGCAACATCTTGGTATCTTAATACAGGGATTTCTTCGCTTGCCTATTCCTTGGGCACGACCTACTTCCACATTGAACAAATGTGACACCTCCTACAACTGCTGCACCTCTCCTGTCTACAGTATATAGCTCCCTCTGCTCATACGCTGTTATTCTATTCAAGATTGATGGACTGACAACATCTACTCAAGATTGAGGGCCTGACAACCTCACACTCCTCCTGTTCTTCACGATTCTCCTTTGTATGGACTGATGAAGCCACTGTGTGGCGAAACGTTTCCTCAATAAAGATACACAAGTGTTGCATATGTGTCTAATTTACCAACTCGTCGGTTCTCTGAACCATTCATTCACACAACTTGAGCAGGTAGGTGACTTGGACCTGCCTCGCATGGGCCAGTAGGCCTGGTGCAGTGCTCCTTTCTTATGTTCTTATTTGTCTGAGAGATGTGGAAAAAGACATGTACAGTTCAGGACATTTATTAGAATAGGTAAAACTATTCAGAAAAAAATATATTTCATTGTGTTTGTTTATTATTAAATTATTGAAAACTTATTTAAAAAATATATGTTTAGATTAGGCTATATTAAATTGCACTTGTTATAGTAAGGTTAGGTAAGTTTTATAAGGTTCTTTTGGTACAAAATTATGAATTTTTACATAAACATAAATTAAAAAAAATTATATATATTTAAATGAATAAGAGAAAATTTTAGAGAGGAGTTAATTTTAAACGAGTTCTTGCTAATTGACCAATTTGACCTATTCGGCACGACACACACACACACAACACACACACACACACACACACACACACACACACACACACAGGCAGGGCTGCAAACAGACCTGGACAAGCTCGACATCTGGTCTAGCAGATGGCTTCTCGAATTCAATCCCTCCAAATGCAAAGTCATGAGGATCGGAGAAGGGCAAAGAAGACCGCTGACAGAGTACAAGCTAGGCGGACAAAGGCTACAAACCTCGGCAAAGGAGAAAGACCTTGGAGTGAGTATAACGCCAAACACGTCTCCGGAGGCACACATCAACCAGATAACTAAGGCAGCATATGGGCGTCTGGCAAACCTTAGATTAGCGTTCCGTTACCTTAACAAGGAATCGTTCAAGACACTGTATACCGTGTACGTCAGGCCCATACTAGAATATGCAGCACCAGTCTGGAACCCACACCTGGTCAAGCACGTAAGGAAACTGGAGAAAGTGCAAGGTTTGCGACAAGGTTAGTTCCACAACTCAGGGGTCTGTCTTATGAAGAAAGATTGAGGAAATAGGACTAACAACTCTGGAGGAAAGAAGGGTCAGAGGAGACATGATAACGACATACAAAATACTGCGGGAATTGACAAGGTAGATAGTGACAGGTTGTTTCAGAGAGGGAACACAGAAACAAGGGGACACAACTGGAAGCTGAAGACTCAGATGAGTCAAAGGGATGTCAGGAAACATTTCTTCAGCCACAGAGTAGTCAGGAAGTGGAATGGACTAGAGAAAGAAATAGTGGAGGCAGGAACCATACATAGTTTTAAGACAAGGTATGATAAAGCTCATGGAGCAGGGAGAGCACAGACCCAGTAGCAGACAGCGAAGAGGCGGGGCCAGGAGCTGAGTCTCGACCCCTGCAACCACAATTAGGTGAGTACACACACACACTCAGAAGGGAAGTCAAAGGCTCAGGGAATCAGAGGAAAATTATTCTGGAAAGGAAAAATGGATGAAAGAGCAATGTAAAAGGATGGAACAAGAGTGGGAGAACAAACTAGGTGAGTTTTCTGCGAAAATGGAGAAAAGGATGGAGGCAGATCTTTCTGGGAAATTGGAAAAGAGGATGGAGAAGGAGAAGAATATATGGGAGTCACAAGGTGAAGCTGCAGAAGCCAAAATAAGGGCCCTAGAAGGTAAATAGGCTGAAGGGAGTTACAGGGCTATTGCCCAGAAGAGACATAGCATCTAAAGCTGGTATACCCATACTGAACAAGGAGTACAATGGAAAGGAAGGAGACAAAACTTACGCTAAGGCCCTATCAGCCCACCAGGCAGGACCGAGGAATGAAGGGGGAGAGCAGTTGGGAGCAGGGATAGTAGTAAGGGAGGGGTAGAAGGTGGAGAGGGGGATAGGTCACATGCAGAGGCACGACCATGAGACCAAAAGCTACAGAAGAAAATAAGGGAGACAATGGCCTTGTACAAACGGGAACCAGAGACACAGAAGAAAAGACAATGGGAGGAGGAGAGGGAGAAGTCAGTATTTATTCATGGGCTTCAGGAGAGCGAGGGGAGCACAGACAATGAAAGATGGCAGGAAGAAAAGCAGGAGATTGAAAACATCATCAAAGAAATGGGCGAGGAGGGCATGACTTAAATAGTAAACCTTCAGAGAGTGGGGAAGGGGTTCTTGAAGGGGAGAAATTGGCCTGTCAAGCTGATTTTCAAGACAGAACAGAGCGAAACAGGATCCTGAAAGAGAAACCATGGCTGAAGAAATCGTCAACCTACAAGAGGGTGTTCCTAGACTGAGACGGAACAAAAACAGAATGACAGCAGCTGAGAGAGAGGACACAGAAGTGAAAGGGGCTAGGAAGAGAGACAAGAACAGAATCAGTAGAGGACAACCAGAGCAGGGTAGAGCACCAAGCGCAAGCACACACAGAACCACCCCTAGAATCCCACAACAAAACACACTATCTCAACACATATCACAATCCACACTTACAGCTCCCCCCTCCCCACACTACGATGTAGAATCCCACAGCACACTGCCAGGTCTCCCACCCTCACAGACCCCAAAACATAGTGTTGGGGAGGAAACTGAAGGTATGGTACACCAACGCTGATGGAATAACGAATAAGTGGTAGGAGTGGCACGAAAGAGTCAAAGAGGCATCACCGGACATCATAGATCTCCCAGGATCCAAACTCACAGGAATGATAACAGATGCCATCTTTCCAATGGGATATCAGAAGCTGAGGAAGGAAGAAGGGGAGAAACGACCACAAAGTAAATGAGGAGCTCAACATGAGATTCAAAGAAGTGTTCACAGAGGAGACAGAAGGGACTCCAGAAAGACGAAAACGGGGGTACACCATCAAGTGATGGACACAATACATACAACCGTGAAGAGACTGCTAAGCGAGCTAGATACCTCAAATGCGAAGGGGCCAGATACCATCTCTCCATGCGTACTGAGAGAGGGAGCAGAGGCACTATGTGTACCACTATCAACAATCTTCAAAACATCTATCGAAATAGGGCGACTACCTGAGGTATGGAAGACAGCAAATGTAGTCCCTATTTTAAAAAAAGAAGGAGACAGACACGAAGCATTAAACTACAGACAAGTGACACTGACATGTATAATATGCAAGGTCTTGGAGAAGATTATCAGAAGAGTGGTGAAGCATCTAGAAAGGAATGAGCATATCCACGACAGCCAGCACGGTTTCAGTGACAGGAAATCCTGTATCACAAACTTACTGGAGTTCTATGACAGGGTGACAGCAGTAAGACAAGAAAGACAGAGAGAGAGGGGGTGGGTAGATTGCATTTTCTTGGACGGTAAGAAGGCGTTTGACACAGATCCACACAAGAGATCGTGCAAAAGCTGGAGGACTAGGCAGGAAGACAACAGAGAGTTATTGTACGTGGCGAGGTGTCTGAGTGGGCGCCTGTAACTAGTGGGGTTTCACAGGGGTCAGTTCTAAGTCCGGTGTTGTTTCTGGTATTTGTGAACGACAAGACGGAAGGAATAGACTCCGAAGTGTCCCTGTTTGCAGATGATGTGAAGTTGACGAGAAGAATTCAGTCGGACGAGGACCAGGCAGAACTACAAAGGGATCTGAACAGGCTGCAGACCTGGTCCAGCAAATGGCCCCTGGAGTTCAACCCCACCAAGTGCAAAGTCATAAAGATTGGGAAGAGCAAAGAAGACCGGAGACGGAGTACAGTCCAGAGGGCCAGAGACTACAAATCTCACTCAAGGAAAAGGATCTTCGGGTGAGTATAACACCGGGCACATCTCCTGAGGCGCACATCAACCAAATAACTGCTGCAGCATACGAGTGCCTAAGAACAGCATTCGGACATCTTAATACGGATTGTTCAGGACCCTGTACACTGTGTACGTTAGACCCATATAGGAGTATGCAGCACCAGTTTGGAACCCACACCTAGCCAAGCACGTAAGGAAACTAGAGAAAGTGCAAAGGTTTGCAACAAGACTAATCCCGGAGCTAAGGGGTATGTCCTAAGAGGAAAGGTTAAGAAAAATCGACCTGACGACACTGGAATACAGGAGAGATAGAAGGGATATGATAACAACGTATAAAATACTGAGAGGAATCGGCAAGATTCCTTGTTGCTGTGTCCCAGAGATGGGACACAGCAACAAGGGGTCACAGTTTAAAGTTGAAGACTCAGATGAATCACAGGAATGTTAGGAAGTATTTCTTTAGTCACAGAGTTGTCAGGAGGTAGAATAGTCTCGGAAGTGATGTAGTGGAGGCAGGATCCATACATAGCTTTAAGAAGAGGTATGATAAAGCTCATGAAGCAGGAAGAGTGACCTGGTAGCGACCAGTGAAGAGGCGTGGCCAGGAGTTGTAAATCGACCATTGCAACCACAATTTGGTGAATACACATACACACACACACACACACACACACACAGTAAAAGAAATGATGGATTATGTGACAACCAAATGCAAAGAGGCAGAGGAGAAGTTTGTCCCCAAGGGAAACAGAAGTAACGGGAAGACCAGAACGAGTCCTTGGTTCACCCAAAGGTGTAGGGAGGCAAAAACTAAGTGCACTATAGAATGGAAAAAGTACAGAAGACAAAGGACCCAGGAAAATAAAGAGATTAGCTGAAGAGCCAGAAACGAATATGCACAGGTAAGAAGGGAGGCTCAGCGACAATACGAAAATGATATAGCATCAAAAGTTAAGTCTGACCAAAAGCTGTTGTATAGCCACATCAGGAGGAAAACAAGAGTCAAGGACCAGGTAATCAGGCTGAGGAAGGAAGGTGGGGAGTTCACAAGAAACGACCAAGAGGTATGTGAGGAGCTCAACATGAGATTTAAAGAAGTATTTACAGAGGAAACAGGAAGGACACCAGAAATTCAGAATAGGGAGGTACACCAACAAGTGCTGGATGAAATACACACAACCGAGGAAGAGGTGAAGAAGCTGCTATGTGAACACGATACCTCAAAAGTGGTGGTACCTGACTTTTCACCGTAGGTCCTTAGAGAGGGAGCAGAGATGTTAAGTGTGCTTTTTCTACAAAACTCTTCAACACATCAATTGAAACTGGGAAACTACCTGAGGTTTGGAAGATGGCAAATGTAGTCCCAATTTTTAAGAAAGGAGACAGACACGAGGCATTAAACTACAGACCTGTGTCACTGACGTGTATAGTATGCAAAGTCATGGAGAAGATCATCAGGAGGAGAGTGGTGGAGCACCTAGAACGACACAAGCTTATAAATGACAACCAGCACGGTTTCAGGGAGGGAAAATCCTGTGTCACAAACCTACTGGAGTTTTATGACAAGGTAACAGAAGTAAGACACAAGAGAGAGGGGTGGATATACTGCATTTTCTTGGACTGCAAAAGCTAGAGGATCAGTCACACGTAACAGGAAAGGCACTGCAATGGATCAGAGAATATCTGACAGGGAGGCAACAACGAGTCATGGTACGTGACGAGGTGTCAGAGTGGGCACCTGTGACGAGTGGGGTGCAACAAGGGTCAGTCCTAGGACCTGTACTGTTTTTGGTATATGTGAATGACATAACGGGAGGGATAGACTCAGAAGTGTCCCTGTTTGCAGATGATGTGAAGTTAATGAGAAGAATTAAATCAGTTGAGGATCAGGCAGGACTACAAAGAGACCTAGACAGGCTACAAGCCTGGTCCAGTAACAGGCTCCTTGAATTTAACCCTGCCAAATGTAAAGTCATGAAGATCGGGGAAGGGCAAAGAAGACCGCAGACAGAGTATAATCTAGGTGGCCAAAAACTGCAAACCTCACTCAAGGTAAAAGATATTGGGGTGAGTATAATACCGAGCACATCTCCTGAGGCACACATCAATCAGATAACTGTTGCAGCATACGGGCGGCTGGCAAACCTAAGAATAGCGTTCCAATTCCTCACTAAGGAATCGTTCAAGTCTCTGTACACCATATACGTCAGGCCCATACTGGAGTATGCAGCACCAGTTTGGAACCCACACCTGGTCAAGCACGTCAGGAAATTAGAGAAAGTGCAGAGGTTTGCAACAAAACTAGTCCCAGAGCTAAGGGGATTGTCCTACGAAGAAAGGTTAAGGAAATCGGCCTGACGACACTAGAGGACAGGAGGGTTAGGGAGACATGATAACGACATATAAAATACTGCGAGGAATAGATAAGGTGGACAGAGACAAGATGTTCCAGAGAGGGGACACAGAAACAATTGGTCACAGTTGGAATTTGAAGACTCCTATGACTCAAAGGGATGTTAGGAAGTATTTCTTCAGTCATAGAGTTGTCAGGAAGTGGAATAGCCTAGAAAGTGACGTAGTGGAGGCAGGAACCATACATAGTTTTAAGACGAGGTTTGATAAAGCTCATGGAGCAGGAAGAGAAAGGACCTAGTAGCAATCAGTGAAGAGGCGGGGTCAGGAGCTATGACTCGACCCCTGCAACCACAAATAGGTGAGTACAAATAGGTGAGTACACAGATTTAAGGAAGTATTTACAGTGGAGACAGGGAGGACTCTGGGAAGAGAGAACAGAGTGGGACACCAACAAGGAATATACCAACAAGTGTTGGATGACATACACACAACTGAGGAGGAGGTGAAGAAGCTGCTCAGTGAACTTGATACCTCAAAGTCGATGATGGGACCGGACAACATCTCCCCGTGGGTCCTTAGAGAGGAAGCAGAGATGCTGTGTGTGCTACTAACCACAATCTTCAACACATCCCTTGAAACTGGGCAGCTACCTGAGGTATGGAAGACGGAAAACTAAACTATAGACCAGTGTCAATTACGTGTATAGTGTGCGCAAAGTGATGGAGAAGATTATCAGGAGGATTGTGGTGGAGCACCTGGAACGGAACAAGATTATAAACGACAACCAGCACGGATTCATGGAAGGCAAAGCCTGTGTCACAAACCTTCTGGAGTTCTACGACAAAGTTACAGAAGTAAGACACGAAAGAGAGGGGTGGATTGATTGCATTTTCTTGTACTGCAGGAAGACCTTCGACACAGTGCCTCACAAGAGATTAGTGCAGAAGCTAGAGGATCAGGCGTGTATAACAGGAAGGCACTGCAATGGAGCAGAGAATACCTGACAGGGAGGCAACAA
>WNWK01027989.1:0-25801 GCA_009830355.1 Cherax destructor | reverse complement strand
TGAGTGTCTTCTTCCTCATCCTTCATAAACCCGTCCGTTGACAAGTCTTCTCTCAGATATCTGAACACATTCACTTCCTTCACACTCCTCCTTCCAATGTGATATCACATTTTCTTTATCTAAATCGCTGGTACCTCATCACCTTACGTTATCTATGTTCACTTTAAACTTTACACACCTTCCAAACTCGTCCACTAATCTATGCAAATTCTCTTAGTATCTCCCAAAGCACAGCATAAACCCTACAAAAAGTAACTGTCAACCCCATTTTGTATTTGATTCTCCATAATTTAATTCCACCTCTCCCCAAAACCCTAGGATTTCTTTCACAATCCCATCAATAAATACGTTAAACGACCATGGTGACATACATTACTGTTTAAGACCTACTTTTACTGGAAGTAATCTTTCCTCCTATACATCCTAACCTGAGCCTCACTGTCCTCATAAAACCTCTTTACAGCATTTAGCAACTAACTACCCATTCCATACACTTGCAACATCTGCCACATAGCTCCCTATCTACCCTATTATATGCCTTTTCCAAATCCATAAATGCAACTAAAACTTCACTACCTGTATCTAAATATTGTTCAGGCATACGCAACAATGTAATCACTTGGCCTACACATTATATATACATTCTAAAGCCTTGTTCCTGCAATCCTGCTCTCTGTCTCTCCTCTAACTTTTTTTCAGTAATAACCCAACCATACACTTTACATGGTATACTCAGAAAACTTAATCCTCTATAATTTTTACTCTCTTTTTTGCTTACCCCCCCCCCCGTGCTATATATTGTGACATCCCCTGATTATTGTGATCTTATTTCATATGTAATATATATACGTATATATATATATTATATATATATATATATATATATATATATATATATATATATATATATATATATATATATATATATATATATATATATATATGCAAAAAGATCACAGTAAACAGGTGATATCAAATATATGAGATAACCACTATGAAAGAATAGCGATTCAAGCGCTTTCGGATATCATTATCAAGGAACTATATAGTTCCTTGATAATGTGGTAGTCAGAAAGCGCTTGGAATTCCCCATATTTTCATAGTGGTTCTTGCATATATATATATATATATATATATATATATATATGTCTGCCGATTAGGTAAAACTTGGATTTTGGCTTAAATAGCAAAGCTCACTCTTGCCATATAAGACAAGTGAAAATTTGTGTATGCAATAATTTCGCAAAATCATTCTGAACACAAGAAAAAATATATTTCATTGTGTTTGTTTATTATTAAATTAATGTTAACGTATCTAAAATATATTTAGTTGGTTAGGCTAAATTAAATTGAGCTTGTTGTAATAAGGTTAGTAGGTTTTCAAAGTTTCTCTTTGGGACAAAATTACAAATTTTACATTAACATAAATGAAAAAATATATCTTTAAACGTATAAGAGAAAATTTTAGAAAGGACTTAATTTTAGATGAGTTCTGTAATTGACAGTTTTACTAATCGGCACGACATATATATATATATATATATATATATATATATATTCTGCCGATTAGTAAAATTCTGATTTGTTAATAGCAACGTTACCTTGATTAAGACAAGTGAAATTTGTGAGCATATTTCGCAAAATCATTCTGAACATAACGAAAAATATATTTCATTGTGTTTGTATTATTAAATTAATGTTAACGTATCTAAAATATATTTATTGGTTAGGCTTAATGCGCTTGTTATAATAAGGTTAGTAGGTTTCAAAGTCTCTCTTACAAAATTTAAATTCCATTAACATAAATGAAAAAATATATATCTAATGTATAAGAGAAATTTAGAGGACTTAATTTTAGATGAGTTCTGTAATTGACATTTTACCTAATCGGCACGACATATATATATATATATATAGTATATATATATATATATATATATATATATATATATATATATATATATATATATATATATATATATATATATATATATATGTCGTGCCAGATTAGGTAAAACTGAACATAACTGAAAAAACATATTTCACTTACAAAAATACACTTGCATAATTGTTCGAGTTGGGAGCTGTACGAAATCCTGGGTACCACTGTATTGAGATTATTGCAATGCAGTCTCCAACAGTCGATCTCAACAAAGCAACACCAGCAACGGGAGTGATGGAAAACATCCCCCTGTGACTTGTTTTGCAATAGTGAGATAAATAATATTTAGCTTCAGTTGACTGTTAATTAACACTGAAAATCCAACTTATGTTCTCAGCATCACAAACAGAAATCTGGGGTTTTAGTTTATCTACTAGACCTTTTAGCATTATCAAATGTCAGATAATGGTAGGGATATAATGGTAGGGATATAATGGAAGGGATATAATGGTAGGGATATAAAACTCTCCACGCAAGAGTTGTAATATCTCGTAAGAGCAAGAGCTGTGACAGTAGCTCTTACAGCTGAAAGCTCTAAAGAACGCTCTCTAGCCTTGGTGATGGAGTCTGAGATGTGTAAAAAACAAGGAAGTAAAATATTAACAAAAAAAGAGTAAGTTGACAGATTGGATGGCAGATTGAGGGAGAATTCTGAGAGTTAACATATTTAAGAATTAATGTGTCGGAATATGGATGTATAGGAGACAAATGGAGTCGAAGAATAGGAATGAGAAAATAAGTAGACTGGGTGGTGAGGAGTTGGTGAAAATGAATAATTTTATCAACAGATTCATAGAAGGAATGAACGAGAGTGTCACAAAGCCAAAACTTTTAAACGGGTCACACAGATTCAAAAGTGTTACCATGATTTTTGAAAGTTGCAGAAAAATGAAGCTTAAAGCAGCGGAGATGTCATGGTAGGGACACTCACATGAAGATATACTGAAGTTTCTAGAAAACGTTTCGCTCTATGTAGTGGGGCGAAGTGTTTACAAAAAGATAGACGTGGTAATGGAGGGAAATTGGCCCTGATAAATTGTAAAAACCATTGTTCTGGCTGCAGTTGTTGGTGATAATGATGATGAGTGTTGAGTCAAGGATTCTTCCTCCCTGAGTGTTGTTCTCATTAGCAAATTAGCACTTTGCCATTCCAGTTAATTTACAGAGTGTGGGAGTAATGACGTATCAGGTCACTCGCCCTCCTTACCAGGTTAATCCGTTTGTGACTAAATAAAGCACACTGTGTGTCAATATGTTGTTAATTAAACTTGCATAAGAATGAATTTGTGTTTTGTTTAATGTGCCAATGTTATCAATCAAATTGGGTTCCGATTAATAACCGGAGAAAGTTTTTTCTAATTAGAAATAATGCTCAAAATGGATAAATCTAAATAATGAACTTGTGTGTGCCTAAGTATTTGTTTACCTGTGAAACTATTGTAAACAAAATTTTTTTGATATGGCCTAAGCTTAGATGTAATTTATTTAGTGAATTCCTAAATAAGTGCTGTTTAGTCTTGCTTAGAGAAAAGGTTGGATTGAATTTCATCTGTGAAGGTCCCAGTTTACTTGTTCTTATGTAAGACAAATGATAGGTTTAAATACTGTTGTTCTTATGGTAATTTCTAAGTGTCACATCTGATTAGTTTCTACTTTTCAACGCAGCTTCTAGCTCAATGCGCTTGTGTATTTCACGATATTGGTCTCGCTGGAAGATTTAAACTTGATTTGGTCTATGTCCTAATTTGCCAATTATATTGAAGAAATTTGGATATTATTTCCGATATAACTTGTGAATGCCTTTTCCGAATGGCTTAAGTTTTCAGTGCTAATATTTTTCTATTATAAATGTACTCCCCGCTCTGCACTGTTATAAATGTAATCCCCGCTCTGCACTGTTATAAATGTAATCCCCGCTCTGCACTGTTATAAATGTACTCCCCGCTCTGCACTGTTATAAATGTACTCCCCGCTCTGCACTGTTATAAATGTACTCCCCGCTCTGCACTGTTATAAATGTACTCCCCGCTCTGCACTGTTTCAGTCGCGGCCGAAGAGGCAGAAGGGAGTGGGGTCTCGTACCGCTCATCGACCGAAATACATCTAGTTGTCGAAACGTTTCGCCTACTCTGCAAATTTCTTCAGTAGATTACATAAGCGAGTTAAAATCGAATACAGGAGAGGCAAAGATCAAGTAAGTGTATTATTGACTATTAAAAACTAGGAAGTGTTGAGAACACAACCTTATGTCTGCGTTCACCTTCACACACGGAGGGCCCGGGTTCGATTCCCGGCTTGGTGGAAACATTTCGACGTGTTTCCTTACACCTGTTGTCATGTTCACCTAGCAGCAAA
This sequence comes from Cherax destructor, assembly GCA_009830355.1. Lineage (NCBI taxonomy): Eukaryota > Metazoa > Arthropoda > Malacostraca > Decapoda > Parastacidae > Cherax > Cherax destructor. The sequence continues at coordinate 21,504 of WNWK01027989.1, read as the reverse complement.
TAGGTACCTGGGTGTTAGTCGACTGGTGTGGGTCGCATCCTGTGGGACAAGATTGAGGACCACAGTGGAAATAAGACAGACAGTCCTCGATGACGCACTGACTTTCTTGGGTTATCCTGGTTGGCTAACCCTCCGAGGTTAAAAATCCGAAGAAATCTTATCTCATCTTGAAGGAGGAGGCTGTGTTTTTCCTCCAACACTGAATTTTCTCTTAAGACATATGTACAACAGAAAAACAGTATGATGGTACCGATAAGAGTTAGGCATCTTCATTCTGAAACGTATCGCCTACACAGTAGGCTTCTTCATGTCTGGAACAATATGAAGCTGAAGCAACAGTGTAGTGACTTATATACTGTCAGAAGTGAGACACAGGTAATCTTGACAACAGTGTATAAGTCTCCATACTGTTGCTTCAGTTTAACATTGTTCCAGACCATGGAGAAGAACTCCTCTCCAGGCTGAGGGACTGACCACCTCAAACCTACCCCTTCAAGGATGACGGACTGATTACATCGTCTTCACATTTCTACTGCTTCTGCTACCACCTCTGCATTCAACTGAAGAAGCCTACTGGGTAGGCGAAACGTTTCAGGATAAAGATACCTAACAGTTGCACATGTGTCTTACTATAGTATATCAAAATCATATTCACTGAAGTTTCTCTCTGTTCAGAAATATTTAAAGAAAATTGGTAAACTGTTTCGCAAACCTTATTAATTCCTCGCAGTATTTTGTATATCGTTATCATGTCTTCCCTAACCCTCCTGTCCTCCAGTGTCGTCAGGCCGATTTCCCTTAAGGCTTTTCAGGATGGAAATGGCAGCAAAAACTGATTGGTCGTCAGCAGAAGCATTACTAACGTATGTATCAGTAGTAAAATAGGATCGATGGTGGAATGGCTCTTTCTAAAGCCAGACGGATGAGGGAAGAGAGAGTTTGTGTCACAGGATCAAAACACTTAAAAAAAACACTGGCAAGAGCCAGTGAGTAACACTTTTAAAAAGCGGAATAGAATTGCAGATTTCTGGTGAAGAGTTACAACACTCTGGAACACTCTTCCCAGTGAAGAGGTTTGATATTAAGACAAGTGCAGTTGTTAGGTGTAAGTATTGAGGCTTATAACATGTGCATCGTCAGGCTATTGTAGGTTGAAGAATTGAGACATTTATGCAACATATGGGAATCTTTATTGAAGAAACGTTTCTCCACACAGTGGCTTCATCAGTCCAATACAAAGCAGGAAGGTATAAGGAGAGGAGTTAGAGGTAATCAGTCCCTCAGCCTGGAATCGATGTGAGGGACTGATTACCTCAAACTCCCCCTCTCCTTATACCTTCCTGCTTTGTATTGGACTGATGAAGCCACTTTGTGGCGAAATGTTTATTCAATTAAGATTCCCATATGTTGCATAAGCGTCTCAATTCTTCAACTTGTCGGTTTTCAAAACCATTTATCACATTTGTTGTAGGTTAGCAAGTGTACAGCGCTGTGTCACTTCAGGTAACCTGAAGGGAACATTATAAGGTGCTTGACACTACGTTCAGTGAGGCGGGGATCTTTTTTCAATTCAAATTAGAGTGATAAATATTGTCTCTGAGAAAGACGTTCGATGTGATGCAAATATTTTGGGCAACGTCGACGAACTTTTGCTTCGTTTTTACCGGCATTAAGTGGCACGTAAGTTCCCCTGTCTTCTAATAACATGTTCATTTTTCCACTGTAATCTACCTTGTCCATAATTACTATCGCATTTGCTTTGTTTCGTAAGGTGAAGTCCAGGAACTTTCCTTAATTCATGGTATAACTTAATAAATGTTCGAGGACAATTGTGTTGGAGAGGTGTGAGCTTTGCTCAGGGAAGGGGAGGGTTCAAGGTGTGAGCTTTGCTCAGGGAAGGGGAGGGTTCAGAGGCAGTAAGTTCTTTCATGCTAAGTCTCAGACTTTTTCAAGACTGTGCACACAAAGGTGTCGTTTACTGTAAATATATACGGTAGTGTTGAATGATGATGAAAGTTTCTTCTTTTTGGGGATTTTCTTTCTTTTTGGCTCACCCTGCCTCGGTGGTCACCCTGCCTCGGTGGTCACCCTGCCTCGGTGGTCACCCTGCCTCGGTGGTCACCCTGCCTCGGTGGTCACCCTGCCTCGGTGGTCACCCTGCCTCGGTGGTCACCCTGCCTCGGTGGGAGACGGCCCATCAATATGATTTTTATGTATCCGTATAATGCAACGTGTGTGCGCCCTCGTATGTTTGTCACCTACAAAATGAATGATAGTGTGGATGTAATGTAGAGACCCCAGCAGTAACAGCTTGGTTGATCAGACCCTGATCCAACATGAGTCCTGGTCTCAGACAGGGCCGCGGGGACGTTGACCCCCGAAACCCTCTCCAGGTAAACTCCAGTTAAACCCCATGCAATTTGTTTCAGATAAACAACGCGAACGCAGACCGAAAACCACTAAGGAGGAGGGGAAGTTTTTACAATATTTACCCGAGGTCAATATTTACCCGAGGTCAATATTTACCCGAGGTCACTGGGAACAATATCAGAAAAGAGGCACAGCTTACATAAAACGCCCAATTCGCACATTTAAATTTCCGTTCGGATATGCGAGGGCTTAAGAACGAGATTTAATGAAGAGGAAGAAAGAGAGAGAAATACACGAGTGTTCAAGGTGTTCGGGGATGTGTATGGGTTGGTACAATGGTGTTTAACACACTGTATGGGTTGGTACAATGGTGTTTAACACACTGTATGGGTTGGTACAATGGTGTTTAACACACTCAAGTGTGCAAGTGATGTGAGTTGACATTTACTACTAAAATGGAAGCGGCGCACATTAGGTAGATATGAAAGACTGGCCTATTAATTAAAGACAGGAGAAAAAGGAGAATGATAAAAAAACAGACCGTATACCACAACAGAACATAGATTGCAACACAGAGAAGAGATGTATGGAAGAAAATTCGGAAATACTGAATAATTTTCCTTTGAGAGTGAATATAAGAATAAGCCTGAGTTGTGATTCAGAGGGCGGGTTTAAAGTTTGTCTACGGTGTTTTCCAAATTATTTGTGGCATGAATAATCGATCCCGAAGTGAGGAAAAAGAAAAGCCCAAAGGATCTCCTGGGAACCTCACAGAAGCAACATAGGCCTATCAAAATCACTTGCTTCCAATGTCATGCATGTCTTAGGAACCAGATAAAAAACACACAAGTGAGTCGTCATTTCATGTAATTTAAGGCATGTACACTAGACTGTACTATTGTTTCTGTTATTAAATGCATCTGTAACACATAAAACCTAATTTTTTACCCTTAAAATTCTCAAACAAAATTGATACTCAGTATTTCCTTCTCAGCCTCTGACATACAGGCGTACATATATGGAAAAAAAAACTTCAATCAACTTTTTACAGAATTCTATTGGCTTTAGAATGAGACCAAAATGACCATCCGAAGCTGATATACAACGGCGTATGATTAATGTGTATATTTCTGACCAGCCCGCCCGGGCTTGTTAAATGGACGACACTAACACAGCCTGAATCACAACTCAGGTTTAAATCTATGTATTCACGCCCACTACATTAACAATGTTACGACTTAACTTTGATTCTGTTTAGTTTTGTAAAGTTTTACACAAATAACCCGCACGTAGGAGAGAGGAGCTTACGACGACTTTTCTGTCCGACTTGGACCATTTACAAATGGTCCAAGTCGGACCGAAACGTCCGTTATTTGTGTGGGTTATTTGTGTATTGTTCCAGTCACGGTATTGTGCCTTTTTGTTATTTTTGTAAAGTTTTGTCCGGGCCCAAGACTGTTTAATTACATCCCAGCATACATAAGGGGGATTACCAATAGACCCCTGGCCGTCTTCAAGGAGCTGGACAGGCACCTAAAGTCAGTACCTGACCAACCGGGCTGTGGTTCGTACGTCAGTTTGCGTGCGGCCAGCAGTAATAGCCTGGTTGATCAGACCCTGATCTACCATGAAGCCTGGTCTCAGACCGAGCCGCGGGGGCGTTGACCCCCAAAACCCTCTCCAGGTAAACTCCAGGATTAGTTAACCTGGTTTTGGTGTGATTTGGTTTCATTTAGTTTGCTTTGGTCAAGGTATTTTAGGATGGGTTTGGTTAGATAGCTTATGTCACTTATTTCATGTAGGTCCATATTACCATACTGACACTGTAGTCTGTGTACGAGTACTGCTGTACCACTATATCTCCAAGCACATAATGTGATTCTGTATCTATTTTATAGTTATTTAAGGGGCACTAAGTACCCTTGTCTTCTAATAATATGCTCATTTCTCCACTATAATCTACCTTGTCCATAATTACTATCACATTTGCTTTGTTACCTTAATTCATGGTATAACTTAACAAATCTTTGAGGACAATTGTGTCGTAAAGATTTGAGCTTTGCTCACACCTCTGCAACAAGGAAAGATTCTGGACTTCACCTTACGAAACAGACAAAGAAAATGCGATAGAAATTATGGACAAGGTAGATTTTAGTGGAAAAATGAGCATATTATTAGAAGACATGGGAACTTACGTGCCTCTTACGGTTTATCGTAATGGATTGGTCTCGATGACCTTAAATGTCCAGCTCTCAGTAAAAAATAGGGATGCGATCAAGCCTAATGAAACCTTTCTTACTGACTTACAATCATGCCGAGATGCTCTCCAGGATGATTTAAATAGACTGATGCAGTGGTCGGAGAAATGGCAGATGCAGTTTAATGTAGACAAATGCAAAGTTCTAAATGTTGGGCAGGACAATAACCATGCCACATATAAACTGAATAATGTAGATCTTAATACTTGTGATTGCGAGAAGGATTTAGGAGTTCTGGTCAGCAGTAATCTGAAACCAAGACAACAGTGCATAAGTGTTCGCAATAAAGCTAACAGAATCCTTGGCTTCATATCAAGAAGTATAAATAATAGAAGTCCTCAGGTTGTTCTTCAACTCTATATATCTTTGGTTAAGCCTCATTTAGATTATGCTGCACAGTTCTGGTCATCGTATTACAGAATGGATATAAATGCACAGAGGAGGATGACAAAGTTGATCCCATGTATCAGAAATCTTCCCTATGAGGATAGACTGAGGGCCTTGAATCTGCACTCTCTAGAAAGGCGTAGAATTAGGGGGGATATGATTGAGGTGTATAAATGGAAAACAGGAATAAATAAAGGGGATGTAAATAGCGTGCTGAAAATATCCAGCCAAGACAGGACTCGCAGCAATGGTTTCAAGTTGGAAAAGTTCAGATTCAGGAAGGATATAGGAAAGCACTGGTTTGGTAATAGAGTTGTGGATGAGTGGAACAAACTCCCGAGTACCGTCATAGGGGCTGGGACGTTGTGTAGTTTTATAAATAGGTTAGATAAATACATGAGTGGGTGTGGGTGGGTGTGAGTTGGACCTGACTAGCTTGTGCTACTAGGTCAGATGCCGTACTAATTTCTTAAGTGGAAGTGACCTGACTACCTGGAGTTTACCTGGAGAAGGTAAACTCCAGACCAGGTGGTCGGGTCTAAGCCGGTGAGTGATGGACCTGCCTCGCATGGGTCAGTAGGCCTGTTGCAGTGTTCCTTTTTTCTTATGTTCTTTAAACTATGTATGGTTCCTGCCTCCACTACGTCACTTTCTAGACTATTCCAATTCCTGACAACTCAATGACGGAAGAAATACTTCCTAACATCCCTTTGACTCATAAGAGTCTTCAACTTCTAATTGTGACCCCTTGTTCTTGTGTCCCATCTCTGGAACATCCTGTCTTTGTCCACCTTGTCTATTCCTCGCAGTATTTTATATGTCGTTATCATGTCTCCCCCTGTGTATGTGCGTGTTTGTTGGAGTTCTGATAACCAGAACTTCTAGGTTTGTGTTGCATTCAGTGTGCTCAAGATCTACATTATTTAGTTTCTAAGGTCTATATTACATTTGTCTGCGAAGTGAGGAAGGAAGGGAAGCGCTCACGATTTACTAATTTACCAAAATACAAAATTTGTATGCCGCTGTTCATGTATGAGTCTCATGTAATTAGCTTCAAATATATGCTTGTGTATTTGTATGGATTCATATATGTTTGCAAGTGGGTATGTATACTTGTGTGTACATTTGTGTTTGTATGTAGGTAGTTGGCAATATTTCGTTATATTATATAACTATGCATTACAGGCTTCAAGGAGAACAAGTTTGTAAGAGAAAACAAACCCAACTGTCAAATTAGTTTTCTTATATATATATATATATATATATATATATATATATATATATATATATATATATATATATATATATATATATATATGCATATACACAACATATCTGTGCATGTGTGTATATGTATAAACGAGTGCATGTGTGTATATGTATAAACGAGTGCATGTGTGCATATGTATAAACGAGTGCATGTGTGCATATGTATAAACGAGTGCATGTTTGTGCATATGTATGGGCATGTATGCTTGTGCGTGTGATAACAGAAGCCTTTCTTGTTGCAATCAACACAGGAGTTTGCAATGTTGCGGAAATAGAGAAGGATTCTGGAGAGTCGTTCCCCTGAATCTGCCTGGATTTCTTTCTATATTACTGCAACATTGCAATATTTTGTCGCTTGTTGACTATTATTGCATATACATGTCAATGTATTCACGTGTATATGTATACTTGCATGCATTGTAATACAAGTCTAGAGATGAACCCATACAAACACTGCAATAACAGAAGTGAAATACTCTGCCGTCACTTCCGGGCGATTCCCGTAAAGCTTTACGACTCGCTAAGCTTCAGCTTTCAGTTACCGAGGCTGACTTTTGCGAAGCTTGATCTGTCGTTTATAATAAATCACAGATACCAAAAACTATCATAACGAAGTTCACATAAGTTATTTTCGCATGAACTAACACATAGTATTCCTGGAGTATACCTAGAGAGGGTTTGGAAGGGTCAACGCCCCCGCGGCCCCGTCTGTGACCTGGCCATAACAACTGAAGGAATATGCGGTACTGTTATGTATAGATATGCAACTATTCCTTTTAATCCGCATTATGAATATTCATAGATGTGATACATGCTAAAAGAGACACTAGTTAACAGTGGTAAGCGATTTCAGAGACAACTGATATAAAGTGGGACTTTACCTTACTAATGGTGGGCCAATTATCCCATAATTGCTGTTATTTCTCACTTACCTGTAAGGTAAATAGTACTTATTAAAACATTCAACCTGCACCTTCAGCTAGCAGTCCAGGACATACTTCTTAAGCTCCATCCTCTTCAATCATTCCCAATTATACCTATTAACCCACACCTACAAATATAACTAGTTATACCCTTCAACCGGCTAGTTCAGCAAGCATGCCCAGTTGTGCTGTTCAACCAGCATTTTCTACAAGTATCCCCAATTACACCCTACAGCACACTTCTTCAAGCACTATCAATTACACCCTTCAGCACGCACCTTCTGTAAGAACCTTCAGTTGTATCCTTCAGCACACACCAACAAGCACCACCAGTTGTATACTTCAGCACACACCAACAAGCACCACCAGTTGTATCCTTCAGCAAGCACTACAAACATTCACCCACACCTACAACTACCCACAAAATAAAAAAATATAAATTTCTTGACTAATTAAACCATTTCTCACAGCAGAGTTAATCAAAATAAATAATGTCTTCCAAGTGACAATCATGACTCACCTTTCCATGATGGTAGATGACGCCAGGATGACTGGAGTGACCAGGAGCTTGAGGAGCCCAGGAAGAGCTGGAACCCATGTGGTGCTGGAGCCCAAGGGTGCTGAGGCAATGCACTTATCAGCACTTTATGAATACACTTTTGTTTATTAACTCTTTTCAAAACTTTAATATCACACTTTTGTTTTTAATGGTCGCTTTGCCAACACTTGTCCCTCAACACTCCCTTCACCAACACTTGCCCCTCAACACTCCCTTCACCAACACTTGCCCCTCAACACTCCCTTCACCAACACTTGCCCCTCAACACTCCCTTCACCAACACTTGCCCCTCAACACTCCCTTCACCAACACTTGCCCCTCAACACTCCCTTCACCAACACTTGCCCCTCAACACTCCTTCAACACATGCCCTCAACACTCCCTTCAACACTTGCCCCTCAACACTCCCTTCACCAACACTTGCCCCTCAACACTCCCTTCACCAACACTTGCCCCTCAACACTCCCTTCACCAACACTTGCCCCTCAACACTCCCTTCACCAACACTTGCCCCTCAACACTCCCTTCACCAACACTTGCCCCTCAACACTCCCTTCACCAACACTTGCCCCTCAACACTCCCTTCACCAACACTTGCCCCTCAACACTCCCTTCACCAACACTTGCAACTCAACACTCCCTTCATCAACACTTGTCCCTCAGCACTCCCTTCACCAACACTTGCAACTCAACACTCCCTTCATCAACACTTGTCCCTCAGCACTCCCTTCACCAACACTTGCAACTCAACACTCCCTTCACCAACACTTGCCCTTAACACTCCCTTCACCAACACTTGCCCTTAACACTCCCTTCACCAACACTTGCAACTCAACACTCCCTTCACCAACACTTGCTCTTAACACTCCCTTCACCAACACTTGCCCCTCAACACTCCCTTCATCAACACTTGCCCCTCAACACTCCCTTCACCAACACTTGCCCCTCAGCACTCCCTTCACCAACACTTGCAACTCAACACTCCCTTCACCAACACTTGCAACTCAACACTCCCTTCACCAACACTTGCCCTTAACACTCCCTTCACCAACACTTGCCCTTCACCTTTTATCATTACCACTAACCATACCACGGGTGGGGTTCGAACCCGCGGTCAGAGAGTCTCAAAACTCCAGACCGTCGCGTAAGCCACTGGGCCAGTTAGCTTCAATAAGATTCATCCAACTAGGTATATTTCTACACCATAGGAAGGTGAGCATAGGCACCACTGTGTCCACAAAGTCAAGTTTTTACAGACGAATCTCCCGATAGCATGGCCGTGACGAACTCTAGCTCAAGTCCCCCTCACGATAAGTGTTGAAAACAATACTTGATAAGAAGTACTGACAGCGAGTTTTGCTAGAAAGTTGCCGACAAGTGTTGCAAAAAAGTTGCTATAAACGTTGACAACACTTGCTGAGAAGTGTCGTTAGCGCGAGTGTCGTTAGCGCGAGTGTCGTTAGCGCGAGTGTCGTTAGCGCGAGTGTCGTTAGCGCGAGTGTCGTTAGCGCGAGTGTCGTTAGCGCGAGTGTCGTTAGCGCGAGTGTCGTTAGCGCGAGTGTCGTTAGCGCGAGTGTCGTTAGCGCGAATGTCGTTAGCGCGAGTGTCGTTAGCGCGAGTGTCGTTAGCGCGAGTGTCGTTAGCGCGAGTGTCGTTAGCGCGAGTGTCGTTAGCGCGAGTGTCGTTAGCGCGAATGTCGTTAGCGCGAGTGTCGTTAGCGCGAGTGTCGTTAGCGCGAGTGTCGTTAGCGCGAGTGTCGTTAGCACGAGTGTCGTTAGCGTGAGTGTCGTTAGCGCGAGTGTCGTTAGCACGAGTGTCGTTAGCGCGAGTGTCGTTAGCACGAGTGTCGTTAGCGCGAGTGTCGTTAGCGCGAATGTCGTTAGCGCGAGTGTCGTTAGCGCGAGTGTCGTTAGCGCGAGTGTCGTTAGCGCGAATGTCGTTAGCGCGAGTGTCGTTAGCGCGAGTGTCGTTAGCACGAGTGTCGTTAGCGCGAGTGTCGTTAGCGCGAGTGTCGTTAGCACGAGTGTCGTTAGCGCGAGTGTCGTTAGCGCGAGTGTCGTTAGCGCGAGTGTCGTTAGCGCGAGTGTCGTTAGCACGAGTGTCGTTAGCGAGTGCGTTAGCGCAGTGTCGTTAGCGCGAGTGTCGTTAGCGCGAGTGTCGTTACGAGTGTCGTTACGCGAGTGTCGTTAGCGCACGAGTGTCGTTAGCGCGAGTGTCGTTAGCGCGAGTGTCGTTAGCGCGAGTGTCGTTAGCGCGAGTGTCGTTAGCGCGAGTGTCGTTAAACAGTGGTAATGATTCACGAAATCGTAATGACACGATTGCAAACAAACCTACCACTTGCCTTTGTGGACACAGTGGTGCCTATGCTCACCTTCCTATGGTGTAGAAATATACCTAGTTGGATGAATCTTATTGAAGCTAGCTGGCCCAGTGGCTTACGCGACGGTCTGGAGTTTTGAGACTCTGTGACCGCGGGTTCGAACCCCACCCGTGGTATGGTTTGTTTGCAATCGTGTTATTACGATTTCGTGAATCATTACCACTGTTTAACGACACTCGTGCTAACGACACTCGCGCTAACGACACTCGCGCTAACGACACTCGCGCTAACGACACTCGCGCTAACGACACTCGCGCTAACGACACTCGCGCTAACGACACTCGCGCTAACAACACTCGCGCTAACGACACTCGCGCTAACGACACTCGCGCTAACGACATTCGCGCTAACGACACTCGCGCTAACGACACTCGCGCTAACGACATTCGCGCTAACGACTTACTCGCGCTAACGACACTCGCCGCCTGAACGACACTCGCGCTAACGACACTCGGTAACGACACTCGCGCTAACGACACTCGCGCTAACGACACTCGCGCTAACGATCGTACTTCGACACTGCCTAACGACCCTACCCTCGCGCTAACGACACTCGTCGCTACGAACACTCGCGCTAACGACATTCGCGCTAACGACATTCGCGCTAACGACACTCGCGCTAACGACACTGCGCTAACGACACTGCGCAACGACACTCGCGCTAACGACACTCGCGCTAACGACACTCCTCAGCAACGTGTACTGTCCAACGCTTTAGCAAGGTTGTCAACGTTTTACTTTTTGCAACACTTGTCGGCAACTTTCTAGCAAAACTCGCTGTCAGTACTTCTTATCAAGTATTGTTTTCAACACTTATCAACAATGTGGTTCACAACACTTGCTCTCACCTCTTGTTATCACTTATCCATGTTTTTGTTATCAACACTTTTGTTATTAACGTTCGTGTTATTATTATTTTTGTTTTCAACATTTTTAATAGCACTTTATACCAACATTTGTTATGAACACTTGTTATCAATACTTATAATCATCACTGAAGAAAGTGTTCACTCTGTGAACACTTTCCTTGCTAACACTTCCCACACACTTTCTTCATCAATGTTTTAAGTACAATCCTAAATGATTGTTTGATTAAGTTTAAATCCTGTCGACTACACGAGGGTCATTAAGGCTGCAAGTCACTAGATCAACACCTGTCCAGGAGACACTGATCACTAATATGGCAACTAAATTAATTATGTATAGTGCGAGATAGAGACGCTTCCTGGTGTGTATACATAGATATACGCCTCACAGTATGGGTAAGGAAAGATATATACATATCTTGGTGTATATATCTCTGCTGGTTAACACACAGCCAAGCTGCTTGTTGTTTAGTTGGTGTGGCGCCAGACACACTTAAGACAATGTCTGAAGACGTCCTTACAGAGCTCTGAAGCTGATCATGAACCACTGGACTGAGTCGAGACCTCAACCTCAATCTGAAACTTGTCGCCAATTATTAGTATTAATCAAGCTATATGCTATTTGCATTCGTGTATTCGTGATGCATGACCAAAGAATAACAAGCTACGTTATTCATGTCTTGTGAGTTTGTCATTTGTTGAACATTAATATGCTCAACGAGCAAATAATTCAATGTCTTCCAACTAATGAAGTTGGTGCTGAACTTCCAACAAAGACGTTATTTTTTAGTTTGGTTAATTTTTCTGCCTCGGAAAGACTTTGCAGTTAAATAATCATAGAAAAAATATGCATTAATGATGTACTCCCTTGCCAAGGCAATGACACAGGGAACCCTTCCTCTTAATACCAGGCAGTGTTGCACTACTGTTAAGAAAGTCAAGTGAGTGTCTCAAGAACGAACCTTAAACAGAGATTTTAGATTTAGATTTTTCAATTTCGGTCCTGTTTACCGTTCACAATTTGAAACTTTCGATAGCCTTTATCTCGTATTTCATTTATTCGGGTTCTGGTATTTATAAATAGTTAAATTTTATTGACAGAGGACAATCTAACATAACTAACCTAACGTAACCTATCATTAATAACGTAAACAGAGAAGTTTGCTCCAAACCTTGTGTAAGAAATCCCCATGGAACTTTCTAGGATGTGTTGCCTTGTGTCTTAGATGGTCACGTTCAGTGAGAGGGAAACTAGAGGATGTGTTGCCTGGTGTCTTAGATGGTCACGTTCAGTGAGAGGGAAACTAGAGGATGTGTTGCCTGGTGTCTTAGATGGTCACGTTCAGTGAGAAGGAAACTAGAGGATGTGTTGTCTGGTGTCTTAGATGGTCACGTTCAGTGAGAAGGAAACTAGAGGATGTGTTGCCTGGTGTCTTAGATGGTCACGTTCAGTGAGAAGGAAACTAGAGGATGTGTTGCCTGGTGTCTTAGATGGTCACGTTCAGTGAGAAGGAAACTAGAGGATGTATTGCCTGGTGTCTTAGATGGTCACGTTCAGTGAGAGGGAAACTAGAGGATGTATTGCCTGGTGTCTTAGATGGTCACGTTCAGTGAGAGGGAAACTAGAGGATGTGTTGTCTGGTGTCTTAGATAGTCACGTTCAGTGAGAGGGAAACTAGAGGATGTGTTGCCTGGTGTCTTAGATGGTCACGTTCATTGAGAGGGAAACTAGAGGATGTGTTGTCTGGTGTCTTAGATGGTAACGTTCATTGAGAGGGAAACTAGAGGATGTGTTGCCTGGTGTCTTAGATGGTCACGTTCAGTGAGAGGGAAACTAGAGGATGTGTTGCATGGTGTCTTAGATGGTCACGTTCAGTGAGAGGGAAACTAGAGGATGTGTTGCCTGGTGTCTTAGATGGTCACGTTCAGTGAGAGGGAAACTAGAGGATGTGTTGTCTGGTGTCTTAGATGGTCACGTTCATTGAGAGGGAAACTAGAGGATGTGTTGCCTGGTGTCTTAGATGGTCACGTTCAGTGAGAGGGAAACTAGAGGATGTGTTGCCTGGTGTCTTAGATGGTCACGTTCATTGCGAGGGAAACTAGAGGATGTGTTGCCTGGTGTCTTAGATGGTCACGTTCAGTGAGAGGGAAACTAGAGGATGTGTTGTCTGGTGTCTTAGATGGTCACGTTCATTGAGAGGGAAACTAGAGGATGTGTTGTCTGGTGTCTTAGATGGTCACGTTCATTGAGAGGGAAACTAGAGAATGTGTTGCCTGGTGTCTTAGATGGTCACGTTCAGTGAGAGGGAAACTAGAGGATGTGTTGTCTGTTGTCTTAGATGGTCACGTTCATTGAGAGGGAAACTAGAAGATGTGTTGCCTGGTGTCTTAGATGGTCACGTTCATTGAGAGGGAAACTAGAGGATGTGTTGTCTGGTGTCTTAGATGGTCACGTTCAGTGAGAGGGAAACTAGAGGATGTGTTGCCTGGTGTCTTAGATGGTCACGTTCAGTGAGAGGGAATCTAGAGGATGTGTTGCCTGGTGTCTTAGATGGTCACGTTCATTGAGAGGTAAACTAGAGGATGTGTTGCCTGGTGTCTTAGATGGTCACGTTCAGTGAGAGGGAAACTAGAGGATGTGTTGTCTGGTGTCTTAGATGGTCACGTTCATTGAGAGGGAAACTAGAGGATGTGTTGCCTGGTGTCTTAGATGGTCACGTTCATTGAGAGGGTAACTAGAGGATGTGTTGTCTGGTGTCTTAGATGGTCACGTTCAGTGAGAGGAAAACTAGAGGATGTGTTGCCTGGTGTCTTAGATGGTCACGTTCAGTGAGAGGGAATCTAGAGGATGTGTTGCCTGGTGTCTTAGATGGTCACGTTCATTGAGAGGGAAACTAGAGGATGTGTTGCCTGGTGTCTTAGATGGTCACGTTCAGTGAGAGGGAAACTAGAGGATTTTGATTGAACTCTTGGCGGCGGAGGATCCCAGGTCATCCATAATGATGAAAGAGATATTGTGTTCAGTAATATATAGATTGGTAAATTTTCGTTTGAATCTCCACTGCGAAACCTCGTGTGTTGCACAAGTGTTGCACAAGTGTTGCATAAGTGTTGCACAAGTCCTTAAATGAAATTAACACTGGACATAAACATAAACATAATAATATTTTGCCAGTTCTCCCTCAGTCAGCTCTTGGTTATCATTACCATCAGATTCAACACCAATGCTCATAAATACATAAGTCCCAGCCTCAGTTATTCCCTTCAGCCTACAGTAAAGCATCTTCATTTATACCTTTCAGGCCGCTCCTTCAGCATGCATGATTATTATACCCTTCATCCTGCACTTGATGTAAGCGTTCCCAGTTATACCCTTCCATCAGCACCTTCTACAAGCATTCTCAGTTGTTCCCTTCACCTGCCTCTTCTTCAACCATCCTCAACACATTATCTAGAAACATTGTGATATATTAAACAACTCTCTTCTTGCAATGCAAATAATTGTTACGGTTCATTGAAACAAAGAACATTAAAAAATTTATACACACACACACACACACACACACACACACCCAGGGAGGTACTATCGTCCTGCCAAGTGAGTGTAAAACGAAAGCCTGAATTTGTTTTACATGATGGTAGGATTGCTGGTGTCTTTTTTCTGTCTCATAAACATGCAAGATTTCAGGTACGTCTTGCTACTTCTACTTACACTTAGGTCACGCTACACATACATGTACACGTTTATGTATACACACTCATCTGAGTTTTCTTTGATTTTATCTTAATAGTTCTTGTTCTTATTGCTTTTCCTTTCATATCCATGGGGAAGTGGAATACGAATCTTTCCTCCGTAAGCCATGCGTGTTGTAAAAGTCAACTAAAATGCCGGGAACAATGGGCTAGTAACCCCTTTTCCTGTATAGCTTACTAAAAAGTAAAAGAAGAAAACCGTCAAAGTGGGATGTTTGAATGTGTGTGGATGTTGTGCGAATGATACGAAAGAGATGATTGTAGATGTTATGAATGAAAAGAAGCTGGATGTCCTGGCTTTAAGTGAGACAAAGCTGAAGGGGGTAGGAGAGTTTCAGTGGGGAGAAATAAATGGGATTAGGTCAGGGGTTTCAAATAAAGTTAGAGCTAAAGAAGGAGTGGCAATAATATTGAATAATCAGTTATGGCAGGTAAAGAGGGAATATAAATGTATAAATTCAAGGATTATGTGGAGTAAAATAAAGTTGGATGTGAAAAGTGGGTTATAGTAAGTGTTTATGCACCTGGAGAAAGAGAAGTGTAGAGGAAAGAGAGAGATTTTGGGAAATGTTGAGTGAGTGTGTGGGGAGTTTTGAACCAAGTGAGAGAGTAATTGTGGTTGGGGATCTTAATGCTAAAGTGGGTAAAAATGTTGTGGAGGGAGTAGTAGGTAAATTTGGGGTGCCAGGGGTAAATGTAAATGGGGAACCATTAATTGAGCTATGTGTAGAAAGAGGTTTGGTAATAAGTAATACATATTTTATGAAAAGAGGGTAAATAAATATACAAGGTATGATATAGCACGTAAGGAAAGTAGTTTGTTAGATTATGTTGGTGGATAAAGGTTGATGGGTAGGCTTCAGGGTAAATGTTTATAGAGTGGCAATGGATATATCGGATCATTTTTTTAGTTGTAGCTACAGTTAGAGTAAAAGGTAGATGGGACAAAAAAAATGGCAACAGCAAGTAAGAGAGAGTTAAAGGGCATAAACTAAGGGAGGAGGAAGTTGGGTGAGATATAAGCAACTATTGGCAGAAAGGTGGGCTAGTGCAAGTATTAGTGGGGGGTTGAAGAGAGTTGGATAGTTTTAAAAATGCGGGATTATAATGTGGGCAGAAGTTTGTGGCTATAGGAAGGTGGGTGCAGGAAAAGAGAGTGAGTGGTGGAATGAAGAAGTAAAGGGTGTGATAGAAGAGAAAAGATAGCTTATGAGGGTTTTACAAAACAGAAGTGTTAATAGAAAAAGCAGAGTTTTGGAGGTAAAAAAAAAGGTGAAGAGATTGGTGAGAGAGTGAAAAAGAGCAGATGAAAGAGTGGGAGAGGCTCTGTCAAGAAATTTTTTCTGAAAACAAGAAATTTTTTGGAGTGAGATAAACAAGGTAAGAAAGCCTAGGGAACGAATGGATTTGTCAGTTAAAAGCAGAGTAGGGGAGCTAGTAGATGGGAGCTGGAGGTATTGGGTAGATGGTGGGAATATTTTGAGGGAAATTTTTAATGTCGATGTAAAAAAGGAGGACATTTCATGTACTGGCCGGGGAGGTACAACATCGTTTAGGAGTGAGGAAGAGCAGAATGTGGTGTGGGGGGTGGGGGGCATTACTAAAATAAAAGGGGGGTAAAGCACTGGAACTGGGGGGATCATAATGAAATTTTAAAAAGCATGGGGGAAATAGTGTTGGAGTGGTTTATTTTGTTTAATAAATGTATGAAAGAAAGGTCCCCAGAAATTGGCAGAGGCATGTATAGTTCCTTTATATAAGGGAAGAGGATAAAGAGATTGAAATTATAGGGGAATGGGTTTACTAGTATACCAGGTAAAGTGTAGGGGGTTTTATTGAAAAATTAGGGGAAAGACAGAGGTAGGATTGCAGATGAGCAAGGAGGCTTTAGATGGGTAGGAGATGTGTATATCAAGTGTTTACATGAAACAAAATGTAAACAATATTTAGATACAGGTAGGGAAGTTTTCATTGCATTTATGGATTTAGAAAAAAGGGATATGGATGGGGGCAATGTGGATAGTAGTGGCTAGTTTGTTTGTCCTCATATCCATCCTGTGGATAATATTAGCGAGTTTATTGTACCTCTATCCATCCTGTGGATGGTATTTAAATAGTTTATTTTGTTACCTCATATCCATCCTGTAGATGGTAGTAGCAGTTATTTTCCTCATATCTATCCTGTGGATGGTGTGGTAGTTTTTGAAACCTCATATCCATCCTGTGGATGGTAGTGGCTAGTTTATTGTGTACCTAAACCCATTCTGTGGATGGTATTGGCTAGTTTTTGTGCACCTCATATCCATCCTGTGGATGGTAGTGGCTATTTTATTGTGTCCTCATATCCACCCTTTTGGGAAGTTAGTGGCTATTTTATTTGTACCTCATATCCATCCTATGGATGGTAGGCTAGTTTATTGTGCACCTCTACCCATCCTGTGGATGATGGTAGTTTATTGTGTACTTCATATCCATCCTGTGGATGGTAGTGGCTAGTTTTTTTTACCTCAATACCTGTGGATGGTAACTAGTTTAGTGTGCCTCTATCCATCCTGGGATGGTAGTGGCTAGTTTTTGTTCCTCTTCCCATCCTGTGGATGGTAGTGGCTATTTATTTTACCTCTTCCCATCCTGTGGATGCTATTGGCTAGTTTATTTTTACCTCATATTATCCTGGGATGGTAATGCTAGTTTATTTGACATCACATCCATCCTTGGATGGTAGTGGCTGTTTTGTGCCTCATATTCCTGTGGATGGCTGTTTTTAAACCTCATATCCATCCTGTGGATGGCTAGTTTTTTTTACCTCATATCCATCCTGTGGATGGCTAGTTTTTGTACCTCATATCCATCCTGTGGATGGTATCTAGTTTATTGTGTCCCCCCTTTATGCATCCTGTGGATAGTACTGACTAGTTTATTGTGTACCTCTAGCACCCAGTGGATGGTAGTGGCTAGTTTATTATGCACCTCATATCCATCCTCTGGATGGCGTGGCTAGTTTATTGTGTACATCATATACATCCTGGGATGGTAGCGCAACAACATATGGATACACAAAGGTGTAATTACTGGACAAGTATTGGAGTGTTCCTGGGCTAATATGTCCATGAAAACTTATGTCATTGTTAGACTTGAAAAGGCTCTTGACTAGATTACAAATTTTCAAATCTTGTTTTCTCTCTCTCTTTTTTTCCCTCTCTCTCTCTCTCTCCCTCTCCTCCCCTTCTCTCTCTCTCTCTCTCTCTCTCTCTCTCTCTCTCTCTCTCTCTCTCTCTCTCTCTCTCTCTCTCTCTCTCTCTCTCTCTCTCTCTCTCTCTCTCTCTCCCCCTCTCTCTTTTTACTCAACATCCTTCTGTGATGGACAATTTTAATACAAATAATTATCCTTTGAAGAATCATTTTTGACGCTATTCCGCTCCTGCGGCTCCTCTATTCACCACTAAAAAACCTACTGTGTGTCAAACGTTTCAAATAAAGTTACCTAACTGGTACTCATTTCTTACTTATCAGTTCTTCATCATCACTTCGTCACTTCACTACCACAGTTCTCAACTTCACTATACTGGCGTCTTGTTCACTCCCTTTTAGTCACCTACTAACCAGTTGTTTGCATGGTTTGGCCCTCTATAGTGTTATACTCTGATATCAGGGTTTTTTTTCCTTACTGTGTGTGTAAGACAATACTGATACACCCCACACTTTAAATCCGCGCACAATATTGATTTGTGAGGTTTGGGGTTGAAACCAGGTGGTGAGGTTGAGTGATAAACAACGGGTTTTATACTGGCTTTATTGTTGATGATCTCTTGTCTGACGGAGTATCACTATAAAGCTGGAGACAGGTTGAAGGGCCATGATAATAACAATAATAATATTTTAATATCTTTATTTACACAAGTAAATGTACAAGGTATACGGACCATAGTTGACATCGCATACTACTTTTGAAAGCCCCCTTTTTTTGCAGAGCATTTCTGGTAAATTAGGTCAATTTTTCCTCAGGTTCGACTAGCCCCCAGGGCCTACTCACTGCTAGGTGAACACTGGACAACAGTTGTCTTAAGGAAACACGTCTAATGTTTTCCCTCAGGGGGGTCGAATGAAATCGGTTTGAAAGTCACTTGAGCAAACACTGGGACATATTTTGAAAACATTCCGGTCCTGCGACCTTGATCACTTCTAACTTACAGAAATTAAAAATACAGTTTTTAGGTGGAGAGTGATACCCCAGTGTCCTCCACTGGGACTCCACTTTAAAAGGTACTACTGGTCCTCCACAAGAACTCCACGTTAACTATGACTGTGTCCTCCCCAAGAACTCCACGTTAACGTATGACTGTGTCCTCCAAAGAACTCCACTTTAAAGGTTCATTGTCCCCCCACAGGAACCCCCGTTAAGGTATCCCTTGTCCTCCGCAGGGTTCCCCTTTAAAGGTACCCCTGTTCCTCCTCGGGGATTCCACTTTAAAGGTACGCCTGTGTCCCCCAAGTGACTCAACGTTAAGGTACACCTGTCCCCTCTAAAATACTT
Organism: Cherax destructor; assembly: GCA_009830355.1. Lineage (NCBI taxonomy): Eukaryota > Metazoa > Arthropoda > Malacostraca > Decapoda > Parastacidae > Cherax > Cherax destructor. The sequence goes on along the minus strand of WNWK01027989.1, from coordinate 2,205 downwards.
TAAAGGTACGCCTGTGTCCTTCGGGAATCCACGTTAAGGTACGGGGTTGTCCCCCCTCAGGGACCCCACGTTAAGGTGAGTGTGTCCCCCTTGGGACTCCACTTTAAAGGTATACCTGTGCCCCCACAGTGACTCCACGTTAAGGCCCCTGTGTCCTTCACAGGGAATCCACTTATGGTACCCTGTGTCCTCCTGGGAACTCCAACTAAGTAGAATGAGGCAAGCTCGTTCCCCTGACAAGATCATCGTCGTTACCTCACTACAGAACATTAGGAAACAACTACGTTGTCTAATAAATATATCTAGAGTTTACTCACGAGTCTTTTTTAAAATACGGGAAGGATACTCTGGTAGACAACATCACAGAGCTACCCAAAAAATGCTGAACGAGTTTTTGGATTACTTGGACCACCTCATTCCCAACCCAAAACTTCCAAAACGCGCCAACCACTCCCCCGATCTCACAACGCAACCCACCCCCAACTCTGATCTCACAACACCGCCACCCCCCTAACCCCGATCTCACAACAGTAACGCCACCCCCAACCCCGATCTCACGACCGCGCCACCCCCCATCCCTGATCCACAACATGCGCCACCCACCAACCCCATCTCAGAAAACCTTGCAGCTTGCCAGATCACTGGTTTACTCCTTTTGTAATCTAATTAGATTCCCTCTGGGAAAAAGGACACCTGAGATCCTGTTTCCCCTATCATATAGTTTAAAACAAAGAAACAGTACTGGTCCAAGTACTGTCCCCTTTTTAAATCCCCTGTCACCTCACCTTTCCCAACACCTGCCCTGTAACTCGTTGCTGCCTTCTTGGTAACTTTTTGATCCATTAATCTTCCCGGGAATTCTTGTCTATTCCCTCTGTTCCCCTGTTCTTACTACACTGAACGTAATATTAGTGAAGAAACTGATAATACTGTCTTTATGAAACCCCCGAATCTAAGACCTTGAAACAACCTCCTGTTCCCTCTATCTGGAGAGGGGTTTTCCTGGGAAAAGGGTTTTCGTGGAGAAGGTTTCCCGGAAGGTTTTACCGGAGAGGTTTACCTGGAAGGGGTTTACCTGGAGAAGGTTTACCTGGAGAGGGTTTACCTGGAGATGTTTTACCTGGGAGGTTTCCTGGAAGGGTTTACCTGGAAGGTTTACCTGGAGAGGGTTTACCTGGGAGGGTTTACCGGAGAAGGTTTACCTGGAGAGGTTTACCTGGAGGGTTTACCTGGGGAAAGGGTTTTCCTGGAGAGGGTTTTCCTGGGAGGTTTACCTGGGGGGTTTCCTGGAAGGTTTACCTGGAGAGGTTTACCTGGAGGGGTTTACCTGGAAAAGTCTACCTGGAGAGGGTTTACCTGGGAGGGGTTTTCCTGGGAGGTTTACCTGGAGAGGGTTTACCTGGAGAAAAGGGTTTTCCTGGAGAGGGTTTACCTGGAGATGGTTTCCCGGGAGGTTTACCTGGAGAGGGTTTTGGGAGGTTTACCTGGAAGGGTTTACCTGGAGAAGGTTTTTTAAAAACCCGGAGAGAGTTTCAGAATAAAAACTCCTGAGGGCTGTGACCAGGCCTTATAACTCTACAGGAGTTAAATGACCTTGTCAGGGACCTTGACTTACAAGGCAAACTGCTCGTATCACGCTTACAAGACTCCTTTCACCAGAAGGAACACAAATCATTTTTGAACATCCTAAACTATTTTGGGCATTCTATCCGGGAATGATATGCCATTCTGCTCGTGTGAATGCCTTATGAAGGAACTGTCTATAACACCATTCGATGAATGGGGACAATTCCTTTTGAAAATCAGTTTTAAATCATTGTTCGTTCCAACGACAATGAAAAAAAAATCATTACTACTGGTTCATATTGGAATTAAATTTGATATCGAGTCCATGGAAATTCAACTCTTGGTTGCTCCCCAACGTGGTGCCGGGGGAGCTCAGTTGTCCCCCTGGTGGGGGTTGGTGAAATTTTATTTTCCCCTCATGGGGAATACCCGGGGTGTCAACCTGTCTGTGTGGACTTGATTAAAGGTGCTTTTATCCTTTAAAACTGAGATCATCTTGCCATTGGTTCTCGGGCACCCGGTATATCATTTTAGGCCATTTAGGCTTTTTTGAAAGGATCAGCCAGATTTTCGTCAAGTTCAACTCCACTGGCGTGTATGAGGGAAATGGTGGACAAGTTTCAGGACAAGCCCTTTTTT
>WNWK01027988.1:0-25801 GCA_009830355.1 Cherax destructor | reverse complement strand
ACTCACAGAGGTGAGTGGTAGTGTGTGCTACTGACTACACGAGGTGAGTGGTAGTGTGTGCTACTGACTACAGAGGTGAGTGGTAGTGTGTGCTACTGACTACACGAGGTGAGTGGTAGTGTGTGCTACTAGACTACACGAGGTGAGTGGTAGTGTGTGCTACTGACTACACGAGGTGAGTGGTAGTGTGTGCTACTGACTACACGAGGTGAGTGGAGTGTGTGCTACTGACTACACGAGGTGAGTGGTAGTGTGTGCTACTAGACTACACGAGGTGAGTGGTAGTGTGTGCTACTGACTACACGAGGTGAGTGGTAGTGTGTGCTACTAGACTACACGAGGTGAGTGAGTGTTGCTACTGACTACACGAGGTGAGTGGTAGTGTGTGCTACTGGACTACACGAGGTGAGTGGTAGTGTGTGCTACTAGACTACACGAGGTGAGTGGTAGTGTGTGCTACTGGACTACACGAGGTGAGTGGTAGTGTGTGCTACTGGACTACACGAGGTGAGTGGTAGTGTGTGCTACTAGACTACACGAGGTGAGTGGTAGTGTGTGCTACTGGACTACACGAGGTGAGTGGTAGTGTGTGCTACTGGACTACACGAGGTGAGTGGTAGTGTGTGCTACTAGACTACACGAGGTGAGTGGTAGTGTGTGCTACTGGACTACACGAGGTGAGTGGTAGTGTGTGCTACTGGACTACACGAGGTGAGTAGTAGTGTGTGCTACTAGACTACACGAGGTGAGTGGTAGTGTGTGCTACTGGACTACACGAGGTGAGTGGTAGTGTGTGCTACTAGACTACACGAGGTGAGTGGTAGTGTGTGCTACTAGACTACACGAGGTGAGTGGTAGTGTGTGCTACTAGACTACACGAGGTGAGTGGTAGTGTGTGCTACTAGACTACACGAGGTGAGTGGTAGTGTGTGCTACTAGACTACACGAGGTGAGTGGTAGTGTGTGCTACTGGACTACACGAGGTGAGTGGTAGTGTGTGCTACTAGACTACACGAGGTGAGTGGTAGTGTGTGCTACTGGACTACACGAGGTGAGTGGTAGTGTGTGCTACTAGACTACACGAGGTGAGTGGTAGTGTGTGCTACTAGACTACACGAGGTGAGTGGTAGTGTGTGCTACTAGACTACACGAGGTGAGTGGTAGTGTGTGCTACTAGACTACACGAGGTGAGTGGTAGTGTGTGCTACTGGACTACACGAGGTGAGTGGTAGTGTGTGCTACTAGACTACAAGAGGTGAGTGGTAGTGTGTGCTACTAGACTACACGAGGTGAGTGGTAGTGTGTGCTACTGGACTACAGGAGGTGAGTGGTAGTGTGTGCTACTGGACTACACGAGGTGAGTGGTAGTGTGTGCTACTAGACTACACGAGGTGAGTGTAGGTGCTACTAGACTACACGAGGTAAGTGGTAGTGTGTGCTACTGGACTACAGGAGGTGAGTGGTTACCTTCAGGGTTGGTCTGTCAAGGTAGTTCTTAACAGAGCAGAACTTGACAGCCACCCACTCTCAGTATGTCACTGACGCACTCACTGCTGACACTGCGCTGCCACCCACTCTCAGTATGTCACTTACATAAGAACATAAGAATGGAGGAACACTGCAGAAGGCCTACTGGCCCATACAAGGCAGGTCCTTATCAAAACCACCACTACCTAAGAATTTAGTCCCGTACTCACGACAATCAAACCCAGCCCCTCCCACTCATATATTTGTCCAATCTCTTTTTAAAGCCACCCAGGGTCCTAGCCTCTATTACCGCTACTGGGTCCTCTCTCCCTGCTCCATGAACTTTATCATACCTCGTCTTAAAGCTATGTATGGTTCCTGCCTCCACTACATCACTTGCCAGACTATTCCACTTCCTGACAACTCTATGACTGAAGAAATACTTTGTGTGTGTGTGTGTGTGTGTGTACTCACCTAATTGTACTCACCTAATTGTGGTTGCAGGGGTCGAGACTCAGCTCCTGGCCCCGCCTCTTCGCTGTCTGCTACTGGGTCTCTGCTCTCCCTGCTCCATGAGCTTTATCATACCTTGTCTTAAAACTATGTATGGTTCCTGCCTCCACTATATCTTTCTCTAGTCCATTCCACTTCCTGACTACTCTGTGGCTGAAGAAATGTTTCCTGACATCCCTTTGACTCATCTGAGTCTTCAGCTTCCAGTTGTGTCCCCTTGTTTCTGTGTTTCCTCTCTGAAACAACCTGTCACTATCTACCTTGTCAATTCCCCGCAGTATTTTGTATGTCGTTATCATGTCTCCTCTGACCCTTCTTTCCTCCAGTGTTGTTAGTCCTATTTCCCTCAACCTTTCTTCATAAGACAGACCCCTGAGTTGTGGAACTAACCTTGTCGCAAACCTTTGCACTTTCTCTAGTTTCCTTACGTGCTTGACCAGGTGTGGGTTCCAGACTGGTGCTGCATATTCTAGTATGGGCCTGACGTACACGGTATACAGTGTCTTGAACGATTCCTTGTTAAGGTAACGGAACGCTAATCTAAGGTTTGCCAGACGCCCATATGCTGCCGCAGTTATCTGGTTGATGTGTGCCTCCGGAGACGTGCTAGGCGTTATACTCACTCCAAGGTCTTTCTCCTTTGCCGAGGTTTGTAGCCTTTGTCCGCCTAGCTTGTACTCTGTCAGCGGTCTTCTTTGCCCTTCTCCGATCCTCATGACTTTGCATTTGGAGGGATTGAATTCGAGAAGCCAACTGCTAGACTAGATGTCGAGTTTGTCCAGGTCTGTTTGCAGCCCTGCCTGGTCCTCTTCCGATGTGATTCTCCTCATTATTTTCACATCATCCGCGAATAGAGACACTTCTGAGTCTATCCCATCCGTCATGTCATTTACATATACCAGGAATAACACTGGTCCTAGGACTGACCCCTGTGGTACACCACTCGTCACAGGCGCCCACTGTGATACCTCACCACGCACCATGACCCGTTGTTGCCTCCCTTTGAGGTATTCCCTGATCCATTCCAGTGCCCTTCCTGTTATACCTGCTTGTTCTTCCAACTTCTTTACTAATCTCATGTGAGGAACTGTGTCGAAGGCCTTCCTGCAGTCCAGGAAAATGCAATCAACCCACCCTTCTCTCTCCTGCCTTACCTCTGTTACTTTATCATAGAACTCTAGGAGGTTTGTTACACAGGATTTGCCTTCCCGGAATCCATGCTGTCTGGTGTTTATTATCCTGTTCCGCTCAAGGTGTTCCACCATTCTTTTCCTGATGATTTTCTCCAGGACTTTGCACACTATACATGTAAGTGACACCGGTCTATAGTTTAGTGCCTCTTTTCTGTCTCCTTTTTAAAAATGGGGACTACGTTGGCCTTCTTCCATACCTCAGGTAGCTGCCCAGTTTCAAGGGATGTGTTGAATATTGTGGTAAGTGGCACACTCAGTACCTCAGCTCCTTCCCGAAGAACCCACGGGAGATATTGTCCGGACCCATCGCCTTTGAGGTATCGAGGTCACTGGGTAACTGCTTCACTTCCTCCTCAGTTGTGTGTATGCCCTCTAGCACTTGGTACATCCCTTGTTGGTGACGAACCATGTCCTGTCTACCCAGCTGCCTTCCTTCCTCCATTGTGAATACTTCCTTAAACCTCAAGTTGAGCTCCTCACATACCTCTTGATCATTACTTGTGAGTTCCCCATCTTCTCTCCTCAGCCTTATCACCTGGTCCTTGACTGTTGTCTTCCTTCTGATGTGACTGAACATCAGTTTCGGTCGGACTTAACTTTCGATGCTATGTCGTTTTCGTACTGTTTCTGGGCCTCCCTCCGTACTTGTGCATACTCGTTTCTAGCTCTTCTACTAATCTCTTTGTTTACTTGGGTTCTTTGCCTTCTGTACCGTTTCCATTCTCTGATACTCTGATTCTTTGCTTCCCTGCACCTTTGGGTAAACCAGGGGCTCTTTCTGGCCTTCCCAATTAAACATTTGCCTCTGGGTATAAACCGTTCCTCTGCCTCCTTGCACTTTGCCCCTACGTATTCCATCATTTCATTTATTGTCAGTCCTTCCATTTCCCTTTCCCACTGGATGTCCTGCAGGAAATTCCTCAAGCCCGTGTAGTTTCCTCTTTTAAAGTCTGGTTTGTCTCTATCGGTACTGTTTCCCCTCTCCACCTGTAGCTCTACAATGTACTCAAAGCTAAGCACCATATGGTCACTGGCTCCCAGGGGGCTCTCGTGCGTTATGTCTTCAATATCTGAGCTGTTCAGGGTGAATACAAGGTCCAGTCTTGCTGGTTCATCTTCTCCCTCTCTCTGGTCGTGTCCCTGACATGTTGGTGCATCAGGTTTTCCAGTACCACGTCCATCATCTTGGCTCTCCAAGTTTCTGGACCCCCACGTGGTTCATGGTTCTCCCAGTCGATCTCCCTGTGGTTGAAATCTCCCATGACCAGTAGCTTCGCTCTGCTCATGTGTGCTTTTCTTGCCACCTCCGCCAGGGTGTCCACCATCGCTCTGTTGTTCTCATCGTATTCTTCTCCTGGACTCCTGCAGTTCTGTGGTGGGTTATACATCACTGCAATGATTATCTTATGCTCCCCAGACTGGATGGTACCTACTATGAAATCCCGTTCTCTACCCCCCTCCACTCCTACCATTTCCTCGAATCTCCAACGGTGCCTTACAAGCAGTGCGACCCTCCACCCCCTGCTCCTCCTATCTTTCCTCAGGATCTGATATCCCTGTGGGAAGATTGCATCTGTTACTGTCTCATTTAGTTTAGTTTCTGTGACCGCTATGATGTCTGGGGATGCCTCATCTATTCTTTCATTCCACTCTTCATACTTATTCGTAATTCCATCCGCATTTGTGTACCAAACCTTCAACCTTGTTTCCAATACTGTGGCCCTGGGGAGATCTTGGTGGGATGGGGGTGTGGGCAGGGTGCCCGCAGGGGGTTGGAGCATGGGTGTGGGTGATTGTATGGTTGGGGTATGGGCAGGTGGGGTGCAGCTTGAGGTGGGGGTGGGGGGTAACTGTGACGGTGGGTTTTCATTTGCTAGGGTGGGGACAGGGTGTGTGTGTGTGTGTGTGTGTGTGTGTGTGTGTGTGTGTGTGTGTGTACTCACCTAATTGTGGTTGCAGGGGTCGAGACTCAGCTCCTGGCCCCGTGTGTGTGTGTGTGTGTGTGTGTGTGTGTGTGTGTGTGTGTGTGTGTGTGTGTGTGTGTGTGTGTGTGTGTGTGTGTGTGTAATTTGTTACATATAAAAATAAATCGAATTGCCAACAAAAACTTAAAAAAGTTTGAGTTATAATTCAAGTATCTTCCCTCTTGATAACTTATAAAGTTGTACATTTCAATCAAAATGTTTGCTAATGGAAGAAATCCAGACATGTAGTAGGTTGCTAGACATCAATCATCCCACAGGCTTCATACCAGTGTGAAACTGAAGCTTGTTAAAAGTTTAGCACTCTGGCAGGGTAATATAGCTCTTAGTCTTCCTTATACATTCACTATACATCATACTTTCATGTATGTTAATGGTTCTCTTTCCTGTATTATTTTCTTAATAGTTTAGGACCAATAAGAACATAAGAATGGAGGAACACTGCAGAAGGCCTACTGGCCCATACAAGGCAGGTCCTTATCAAAACCACCACTACCTAAGAATTTACTCCCGTACTCACGACACCAATCAAACCCAGCCCCTCCCACTCATATATTTGTCCAATCTCTTTTTAAAGCCACCCAAGGTCCTAGCCTCTATCACCCTACTCGGAAGATTGTTCCACGCATCTACAACTCTGTTCGAAAACCAGTACTTGCCTATGTCCTTTCTAAATCTAAATTTATCCAATTTAAATCCGTTATTTCTGGTTCTTACTTGGTTCGATATCCTCAGTATTTTATTAATATCTTCTTTGTTTATGCCCATCATCCACTTGTACACCTCGATGATATCTTCCATCATTCTACGTCTCTCCAGAGAGTGGAGATTCAACGCTCTAAGTCTATCTTCATACGGGAGATTTCTTATACTGTAAATCATTTTAGTCATTCTTCTTTGTATGTTCTCCAATGAATCTATATCCATCCTGTAGTAAGGAGACCAAAACTGAGCTGCATAATCCAAATGAGGTCTCACTAGTGATGTATAGAGCTGTAAAATAACTTTTGGACTTCTGTTGCTTATACTTCTTGAAATAAATCCTAGTAATCTGTTAGCCTTATTGCACACACTTAGGCACTGTTATCTTGGCTTTAGATTTCTGTTTGCCATGACTCCCAAGTCTTTTTCACATTCTGTATGATGGAAATAAATGGTATAAAATACCGACACAATGGAAAAATAAACACTTAAGCAGTATAATGTGATCCCCCATTTACAACGTTTCGCCCACGCAGTAAGCCTTATCTAGTCACAAACATATCTGACTGCTGACACTGCGCTGTCACCCACTCTCAGTATGTGTCACTGACGCACTCACTGCTGACACTGCGCTGTCACCCACTCTCAGTATGTGTCACTGACGCACTCACTGCTGACACTGGGCTGTCACCCACTCTCAGTATGTGTCACTGACGCACTCACTGCTGACACTGCGCTGTCACCCACTCAGTATGTGTCACTGACGCACTCACTGCTGACACTGCGCTGTCACCCACTCTCAGTATGTGTCACTGACGCACTCACTGCTGACACTGCGCTGTCACCCACTCAGTATGTGTCACTGACGCACTCACTGCTGACACTGCGCTGTCACCCACTCTCAGTATGTCACTGACGCACTCACTGCTGACACTGCGCTGTCACCCACTCTCAGTATGTGTCACTGACGCACTCACTGCTGACACTGCGCTGTCACCCACTCTCAGTATGTGTCACTGACGCACTCACTGCTGACACTGGGCTGTCACCCACTCTCAGTATGTGTCACTGACGCACTCACTGCTGACACTGCGCTGTCACCCACTCTCAGTATGTGTCACTGACGCACTCACTGCTGACACTGCGCTGTCACCCACTCTCAGTATGTGTCACTGACGCACTCACTGCTGACACTGCGCTGTCACCCACTCTCAGTATGTGTCACTGACGCACTCACTGCTGACACTGCGCTGTCACCCACTCAGTATGTGTCACTGACGCACTCACTGCTGACACTGCGCTGTCACCCACTCTCAGTATGTCACTGACGCACTCACTGCTGACACTGCGCTGTCACCCACTCTCAGTATGTGTCACTGACGCACTCACTGCTGACACTGCGCTGTCACCCACTCTCAGTATGTGTCACTGACGCACTCACTGCTGACACTGGGCTGTCACCCACTCTCAGTATGTGTCACTGACGCACTCACTGCTGACACTGCGCTGTCACCCACTCTCAGTATGTGTCACTGACGCACTCACTGCTGACACTGCGCTGTCACCCACTCTCAGTATGTGTCACTGACGCACTCACTGCTGACACTGTGCTGTCACCCACTCTCAGTAGGTGTCACTGACGCACTCACTGCTGACACTGCGCTGTCACCCACTCTCAGTATGTGTTACTGACGCACTCACTGCTGACACTGCGCTGTCACCCACTCTCAGTATGTGTTACTGACGCACTCACTGCTGACACTGCGCTGTCACCCACTCTCAGTATGTCACTGACGCACTCACTGCTGACACTGCGCTGTCACCCACTCTCAGTATGTGTCACTGACGCACTCACTGCTGACACTGCGCTGTCACCCACTCTCAGTATGTGTTACTGACGCACTCACTGCTGACACTGCGTTGTCACCCACTCTCAGTATGTGTCACTGACGCACTCACTGCTGACACTGCGCTGTCACCCACTCTCAGTATGTGTCACTGACGCACTCACTGCTGACACTGCGCTGTCACCCACTCTCAGTATGTGTTACTGACGCACTCACTGCTGACACTGCGCTGTCACCCACTCTCAGTATGTGTCACTGACGCACTCACTGCTGACACTGTGCTGTCACCCACTCTCAGTAGGTGTCACTGACGCACTCACTGCTGACACTGCGCTGTCACCCACTCTCAGTATGTGTTACTGACGCACTCACTGCTGACACTGCGCTGTCACCCACTCTCAGTATGTGTTACTGACGCACTCACTGCTGACACTGCGCTGTCACCCACTCTCAGTATGTGTCACTGACGCACTCACTGCTGACACTGCGCTGTCACCCACTCTCAGTATGTGTCACTGACGCACTCACTGCTGACACTGCGCTGTCACCCACTCTCAGTATGCTTCTGTTTTAGTTGTCAGCAGAAATAGTGAAATTACGGATGACGTGGGATGGATGCACATTATGTAGTACTGGCAACAGTTAGAGCCTTAGCAAGTCTACACAGAGTTCAATTATAGAGTAATACACTGGAAAATTACACCTGCTACCTCTGTCCATCAAGCTTTAGATACCTCGGATCTAGTCGACTGTTGTGAGAGGCATCCTGGGTAGCCAGACTTTGATATGAGCTGAGATAGAGTAACAGTTCTAAGTCTGTAAACTCAGTGATATAATGAAGTGACTAACTGTTATATACGAGGCCAGTCTTAAGGTCCCTCACCTGAGTCATCTTGGCAGCCTAAGGACAACTATTAGACCACAAGATGAGCAACCACCGGCAACTTAACCCTTTCCAATGATACCACTGTACCAGACTTATCAACTGCTTGATTAAATTATTTATAAGATCTCACAAATAGTATGTTGGGCGATAATAATACCCTCCAGAGGTATACCTGGAGGGTGTTCCGGGAACGTAGAGTACTACCCTCCAGAGGTCTACCTGGAGGGTGTTCCGGTAACGTAGAGTACTACCCTCCAGAGGTCTACCTGGAGGGTGTTCCGGTAACGTAGAGTACTACCCTCCAGAGGTCTACCTGGAGGGTGTTCCGGTAACGTAGAGTACTACCCTCCAGAGGTCTACCTGGAGGGTGTTCCGGAAGGTACAGTACTACCCTCCAGAGGTATACCTGGAGGGTGTTCCGGAACGTAGAGTACTACCCTCCAGAGGTCTACCTGGAGGGTGTTCCGGAACGTAGAGTACTACCCTCCAGAGGTCTACCTGGAGGGTGTTCCGGTAACGTAGAGTACTACCCTCCAGAGGTCTACCTGGAGGGTGTTCCGGTAACGTAGAGTACTACCCTCCAGAGGTCTACCTGGAGGGTGTTCCGGGAAGGTACAGTACTACCCTCCAGAGGTCTACCTGGAGGGTGTTCCGGGAAGGTACAGTACTACCCTCCAGAGGTATACCTGGAGGGTGTTCCGGGAACGTAGAGTACTACCCTCCAGAGGTCTACCTGGAGGGTGTTCCGGGAAGGTACAGTACTACCCTCCAGGAAGGTACAGTACTACCCTCCAGGGAGGTACAGTAATACCCTCCAGGGAGGTACAGTACTACCCTCCAGTGAGGTACAGTACTACCCTCCAGGGAGGTACAGTACTACCCTCCAGGGAGGTACAGTACTACCCTCCAGGGAGGTACAGTACTACCCTCCAGGGAGGTACAGTACTACCCTCCAGGGAGGTACAGTACTACCCTCCAGGGAGGTACAGTACTACCCTCCAGGGAGGTACAGTACTACCCTCCAGGGAGGTACAGTACTACCCTCCAGGGAGGTACAGTACTACCCTCCAGGGAGGTACAGTACTACCCTCCAGGGAGGTACAGTACTACCCTCCAGGGAGGTACAGTACTACCCTCCAGGGAGGTACAGTACTACCCTCCAGGGAGGTACAGTACTACCCTCCAGGGAGGTACAGTACTACCCTCCAGGGAGGTACAGTACTACCCTCCAGGGAGGTACAGTACTACCCTCCAGGTAGGTACAGTACTACCCTCCAGGGAGGTACAGTACTACCCTCCAGGGGTACAGTACTACCCTCCAGGAGGTACAGTACTACCCTCCAGGGAGGTACAGTACTACCCTCCAGGGAGGTACAGTACTACCCTCCAGGGAGGTACAGTACTACCCTCCAGGGAGGTACAGTTATACCCTCCAGGGAGGTACAGTACTACCCTCCAGGGAGGTACAGTACTACCCTCCAGGGAGGTACAGTACTACCCTCCAGGGAGGTACAGTACTACCCTCCAGGGAGGTACAGTACTACCCTCCAGGGAGGTACAGTACTACCCTCCAGGGAGGTACAGTACTACCCTCCAGGGAGGTACAGTACTACCCTCCAGGGAGGTACAGTACTACCCTCCAGGGAGGTACAGTACTACCCTCCAGGGAGGTACAGTACTACCCTCCAGGGAGGTACAGTACTACCCTCCAGGGAGGTACAGTACTACCCTCCAGGGAGGTACAGTACTACCCTCCAGGGAGGTACAGTACTACCCTCCAGGGAGGTACAGTACTACCCTCCAGGGAGGTACAGTACTACCCTCCAGGGAGGTACAGTACTACCCTCCAGGGAGGTACAGTACTACCCTCCAGGGAGGTACAGTACTACCCTCCAGGGAGGTACAGTACTACCCTCCAGGGAGGTACAGTACTACCCTCCAGGGAGGTACAGTACTACCCTCCAGGGAGGTACAGTACTACCCTCCAGATAATGCGTCATCAGGGACTGTCTTGTTTCTATTGTGATCCTTTAATCTTGTCCCCCAGAATGCTACCCACAACACTCGACTAACGCCCAGGTACCTACTTACTGGTAGGTGAACAAGGGTAGCAGATGTAAAGAAACATGCCCAACTTTTCCACCCGTGCCGGGGATCGAACCCCGGACACTCAGCATGTGAACTACCAACCCAGCCACAGGCCCAAACTTCCACTTACATTCGCTATACACTTGCCTTTACTTAAACTCTTTATTAATCGTTCTTAGTTTTGTAATATTTCCTTTACAATTTAATTCGTGGTGTGAGAGCGAGGTGGGGGGGGGGGGCGAGGATCGTGGAGCCAGATACACTTACACAATTTAAAAACGTTCTCGTGAGATACACAGATTCTGAAAGTCAACACAACTGACTTAAACAATTGAGACACATGTGCAACATCTGGGTATCTTTCCTGCAGACGTTTCGCCATCCAGTGGCCTTATCTCTACAAATTCAAGGACATAATTGGAAGACAGTAGAAGTATATAGTACAAAAGATGAGGTAATCAGTGCCTCAGTCTTGGAGTTGAAGAGTACAGTGCTATTGTATTCTTCACCAACTGATTACCTCCTTTTATGTCCTTGCAATGATAGAGCCACTGGAGGGCGAAACGTCTACAAAGAGAGATACCCGGATGTTGCACATGTGTCTAATTCTTCATCTTGTCTGAATTATGTATGATATATGTATAAATCAACTGAGTAAATAACATTGGAGGAGAGAGAGGGAAGATCAGTAAGGAGAGAAGGAAGGGAGAGGAAGAGAGAGGGCATGAGCTTCCTGGGTAATGGAGCCAGGAAGAGAAGTGTTAGTGAAGGAGGCGGCTACCTTCCTGCCTCGCCCCATCACACTAGTCTGACCTAACACTTGTCTATCAAGTTACAACTGACTTTTCTTAATATTGTATTACTTCTACCATCTAACATTTATGAAGGGAATCAGGGAAACTGTCAGGCCGGACTTGAGTCCTGGAGATGGGAAGTACAGTGTCTGCACTCTGAAGGAGGGGGTGTTAATGTTGCAGTTTTATAACTGTAGTGTAAGCATGCCTCTGGCAAGACAGTCATGGAGTGAATGATGATGAAAGTTTTTTTTTCGGGCCACCCTGCCTTGGTGGGAGACGGCCAATGTGTTAATAAAAAAAATTCTACCATGATTGTTGTCATGGTTACAAGAATGAATTATAGCAGTTAGTGGTTCCGATGATCATCGCCCCCGCGAAGCGGTCTTACACCTGGACTCTTAAACTGGTAAAGAAATATTACACAATAAATATTATGAAACACAAAAGTAAAGATAAGTGCATACTGAATGCCACTAGAAAATGGTAAGATTTAATTCGCGCCTTAAATGTTTATGAGACAAAGAATAACACATGGATCACTGGCACAATGTTTGTTAAACATGTCAAGTGTGGTGGATTATACACAGAGTATGAATCAGATGTTACCTGGGGCACAGCCAGTGATAATACCCCTCATATCATTACAATACTTATGTCTACCTTGTAACTAATTCCCTGGGTTAGTTACCTGACCAATAGCATAATGCTAGTGAGTTTAGCTTATCATCTTAGCTCATCATTCCTAGCTCAGAGATCAGTTAAGTAATAATCTCGGAACTTACCGAATTTCTTTAAATGCTTCACTAGGTGCAGCCTCCTTCCCTTTTCATCTCATCCTCTTCATCCTTCTCTAACCCCCCTTCCCCTCTTCCTCTCCCCTACCCTCTCCTACTGTCGACACTGCGGTGGGATGGTTTTGTAATTTCTTATGCTCGACTGAGGGTCCGTCATGCGCCTACATCCTGGCTTGCATATATTAACCTCCGCCTCATTATTATCCGCATCCCGTAAAATAGTGCAGTGTTTTGTGTCCCGCTGTGAATTCCCGCCATGATAAAAGTGACCACCACAATGTCTTCTTGAGATTGTCAAGCCTCGTCTGTTGATTTAGATACACATAAGGATGTGTAGCTTCGTCCGTTGATATGGATACATAGAGGATGTGTAGCTTCGTCCGTTGATTTGGAAACAGAAGAATGTGTAGCTTCGTTGATTTGGATACATACATGTGAAGCTTCGTCCGTTTATTTGGATACACAAAGAAGGATGTGAAGCTTCGTTCGTGACACGTGGAAACGGAATGTTGCGTCGTTCGTGAGCCATGACCTAGAGACGGATCTGTTGCAAGGACTGCCTGGTTGAGCAGCCTAATACTACACTAGACACTGACTGATGTCACTATCATGGTGTCCTGGAAGACTTCAACATCTTACACTATTCAATAAATGTTAACATATCAACATTTAAACATTACAGTTCATTGTCAGCGCTATACTGACTTGTGTTCAACTAATTAGTCTCATTCACAACCTATATAATGCTTATAATTAATATATACACAAGAAAATCGCTACACCCATATAGGTCATTCAGTACTACAGATAAGAACATAAATCCAAATACTTTACTTCTTTTATGCAGTATACAGATAACGTAGTTTACACGTAATAAAATATTGCTAGGCACAATAGACAGCCACTGCAGCAGGGACACTAGTAGTCACAGTGCCGTGGCTCCAACAATCCACAAATCTCCCACACTCTCAAAGGTAGACTCTAGATGAACGTTTCGGTCCGTTCTGGACCATATCAGTCACCCATTCGACTGTCTTAACAACAGTGAACTACTCTCCAATATTAAGAGGATGGGCTGTATTATCCAACCCATCCTCTTAAACTGTGAGTGATGTATGTAGCCTCCTCAGGAATCTTAATAAATGGTGCCCTGTGTACTCTCCTAGTTAGGTCTGCAGGGTCCTCCATTCACAAGTGATG
The DNA here is from genome assembly GCA_009830355.1 of Cherax destructor. Lineage (NCBI taxonomy): Eukaryota > Metazoa > Arthropoda > Malacostraca > Decapoda > Parastacidae > Cherax > Cherax destructor. The sequence continues at coordinate 12,332 of WNWK01027988.1, read as the reverse complement.
GACCACTGCATTCTCTTAAGAACATAAGAACATAAGAAAGAAGGAACACTGCAGCAGGCCTACTGGCCCATGCGAGGCAAGTCCAAGTCTCCCACCGGCTTAAGCCAATGCCCCGACCCAGCCAGGTCAGGTTACATTCACTTAAGGAAGGAGCACGGCATCTGACCTAGTAGCACAAGTTAGTCAAGACCAACTCACACCCACCCGCACCCACTCATATATTTATCTAGCCTATTTTTAAAACTACACAACGTTTTAGCCTCTATAACTGTACTCGGGAGTTTGTTCCACTCATCGACAACTCTATTACCAAACCAATGCTTTCCTATATCCCTTCTGAATCTGAATTTATCCAACTTAAAGCCATTGCTTCGAGTCCTGTCAATACAAGATATTTTTAGCACGCTATTTACATCCCCTTTATTTATTCCTGTTTTCCATTTATATACCTCAATCATATCCCCCATAATTCTACGCCTTTCTAGAGAGTGCAGATTCAGGGCCCTCAGTCTATCCTCATAGGCAAGATTTCTGATACATGGAATCAACTTAGTCATCCTCCTTTGTACATTTTCCAGAGCATTTATATCCATTCTGTAATACGGTGACCAAAACTGTGCAGCATAATCTAGATGAGGCCTAACATATAAATATAAAAGTAAGAGGAGCCTGGGTAAGCCAGTGGTTGCTCCTGCCATGGTTACTAAGGTGTCTTAGTAACCCACCTCACTCATCAAGGTGTCTTAGTAATGTTAATTAAAAAAAAAAGGTAAACCATCTTGTCGTGTGGCCGCCAGAGGGCCGATACACGTCAACATGTCATTCTTTAATAAACATGTCTGTCTGTCTCTAGATTATGTGTAGTCACTTCAAGAGGTGACATAATAGAGGGTGGGGAGAGGGGAAAGGTGCTAAACGGTCTGTGACCTAAAACCTGCTTATATTAATTATTCTAATGCACAATTTCTGACTAGCAACCCTGGTGATCCAAGTCTTGTTAACACTGATGCTGATGTTCACCAATATATTTCAATATATGCAATAATCAAAAATACGTTCTACTTCAGAATTAACCACTACAAATATTATACCAAACTGACAAAAAAAAGACACAATACCGTGACTGGCTGCCTTCGTTTCGCGCTTTTTGTGCCCCGTTAATGGTGCAAGTCGAACCGAAACGTCCTCAGAAGTTTCAGTATCCTACGTGAGGATTATTTGTGCATTATTCCAAATTGTTTCATAAAAAGCTGATGTCATAAATTGTAAACCAAATTGTTATATAAAAAAAATCTAAGATTGTAAACCATAATACTAGTAAACTAACCTAGTTAAATAATTTCTCAATTATTGTAAGTTAATATTAAACCTCAGAAATGTTCTGCATAAGAAGCAGCTCTATATACATGACACTTAATTCACACTATCTAATGGTTATAATTATGACCATAATTTTTAAAGGGGTAGAGTGGTAAGCCAGTGGAAGGCCTCGGTCAGATGACCAAAAGCTCCAGCTGCGGGTCATGATATACTAAGACCCGCGTCAGGAAACACTTGTCCTGTTTCCTAACAAACCTTACCTAACCTAAGTTAATTTCATGTTAAGTGTATATTGTACTCTGTGGAATTAAAGTTATTGTTATTGCATAGGGGAAGCGTTGGTGTGTGTGGGAGGAGGTTTTGTGTGTGGGGGACAGTGTTAGGGTAGTGGTGGTGTGTAGGGGAAGTAGTAGTGTGTGGGCAGTGGTAGTGTGTAGAGGCAGTGGTAGTGTGTAGAGGCAGTGGTAGTGCAGGGGCAGTGGTGTGTATGGAGGCAGTGGTAGTGTGTGGGGGCAGTGGTAGTGTATGGGGCAGTGGAGGTGTGGGGACAGTGGTGTGTGTGGGTGGTAAGGGAAAGCTCCCGGTAGAACGGTCTTGGAGAAGACTCAAGGAAGTCATTAACAATCCTGTGGGTAGCACCACTTCTCCTCCCCCTCCTACATACCCTCCCCTACCACCCCATAAGAGTCAGCACGGAGGCGTGTCAAAGCTGCCTAGGACGCGGCCTTGTCACTTACCTTGCCTCCCCCACTTATACTCTCCCTCCCTCCCACCTCAGCTTAGTGATTACCTCCCATGTATAAACCACCCCGTGGACACTAACCCACTCCCCACTTTACCCCGTGGGACCAACCCACTCCCCAGGGAACCATTTGCTGGAAGTAAGTTTTTATTTAGATAATAATAATATTTATTTCTACAAGTACAAGGTATACAGACCATAGCTGACATCAATGACATACTGCTATATAGAAAGCCCCTTCTTATGCAGAGCATTTCCCGCAAATTAGGTAAATTTTGTACTAGGATGCGACCCACACCAATCGACTAACACTCAGGTACCTATTTTACTGCTAGGTGAACATGGACAGCAGGTTTCTTAAGGAACCACGTCCTAATATTTCCACCCGTACCGGGGATCGAACCACGGACCTCAGTGTGTGAGCCGAGTGCGCTGGCATGAGTGCACACAAATACTGACAATATGTAAAGTATTGTGTTATGTATATTACCTTTAGAACGACGAAATTAAATCAATGTGGTTTATTCCTTGACTTAGATTATATAAAAGTAATCGTTATACATAGTTCACTAAAGATACGGTCATGATAACTATAATGAGACATTACAACCACAATTCACTAAAGACAGTCATTATATCCAAGGCTCAACATAGCAGGAATACAAATCACTGATTGGTCTAACATACAAGTTACTGATTGGTCTAACATACAAGTTACTGACTGGTCTAACGTACAAGTAACTGACTGGTCTAATATACAAGTTACTGACTGGTCTAACATACAAGTTACTGACTGGTCTAACATACAAGTTACTGACTGGTCTAACATACAAGTTACTGACTGGTCTAACATGCAAGTTACTGACTGGTCTAATATACAAGTTACTGACTGGTCTAACATACAAGTTACTGACTGGTCTAACATGCAAGTTACTGACTGGTCTAATATACAAGTTACTGACTGGTCTAACATACAAGTTACTGACTGGTCTAACATATGTCACTGACTGGTCTAACATATAAGTCACTGTCTGGTCTAACATACAAGTCACTGGCTGATTTAACATACAAGTCAATGGCTGGTCTAACATATATGTCACTGGCTGGTCTAACATACAAATCACTGTCTGGTCTAACATACAAATCACTGGCTGGTCTAACATAAAAATCACTAGCTGGTCTAACATAAAAATCACTGGCTGGTCTAACATACAAATCACTGGCTGGTCTAACATACAAATCACTGGCTGGTCTAATATACAAATCACTGGCTGGTCTAACATACAAATCACTGGCTGGTCTAATATACAAATCACTGGCTGGTCTAACATACAAATCACTGGCTGGTCTAATATACAAATCACTGGCTGGTCTAACATACAAATCACTGGCTGGTCTAATATACAAATCACTGGCTGGTCTAACATACAAATCACTGGCTGGTCTAATATACAAATCACTGGCTGGTCTAACATACAAATCACTGGCTGGTCTAACATACAAATCACTGGCTGGTCTAACATACAAATCACTGGCTGGTCTAATATACAAATCACTGGCTGGTCTAACATACAAATCACTGGCTGGTCTAATATACAAATCACTGGCTGGTCTAATATACAAATCACTGGCTGGTCTAACATACAAATCACTGGCTGGTCTAATATACAAATCACTGGCTGGTCTAACATACAAATTACTGGCTGGTCTAATATACAAATCACTGGCTGGTCTAATATACAAATCACTGGCTGGTCTAATATACAAATCACTGGCTGGTCTAATATACAAATCACTGGCTGGTCTAATATACAAATCACTGGCTGGTCTAATATACAAATCACTGGCTGGTCTAACATACAAATCACTGGCTGGTCTAATATACAAATCACTGGCTGGTCTAATATACAAATCACTGGCTGGTCTAATATACAAATCACTGGCTGGTCTAATATACAAATCACTGGCTGGTCTAATATACAAATCACTGGCTGGTCTAATATACAAATCACTGGCTGGTCTAATATACAAATCACTGGCTGGTCTAATATACAAATCACTGGCTGGTCTAATATACAAATCACTGGCTGGTCTAATATACAAATCACTGGCTGGTCTAATATACAAATCACTGGCTGGTCTAATATACAAATCACTGGCTGGTCTAATATACAAATAACTGGCTGGTCTAATATACAAATCACTGGCTGGTCTAATATACAAATCACTGGCTGGTCTAATATACAAATCACTGGCTGGTCTAATATACAAATCACTGGCTGGTCTAACATACAAATCACTGGCTGGTCTAATATACAAATCACTGGCTGGTCTAATATACAAATCACTGGCTGGTCTAATATACAAATCACTGGCTGGTCTAATATACAAATCACTGGCTGGTCTAATATACAAATCACTGGCTGGTCTAATATACAAATCACTGGCTGGTCTAATATACAAATCACTGGCTGGTCTAATATACAAATCACTGGCTGGTCTAATATACAAATCACTGGCTGGTCTAATATACAAATTACTGGCTGGTCTAATATACAAATCACTGGCTGGTCTAATATACAAATCACTGGCTGGTCTAATATACAAATCACTGGCTGGTCTAATATACAAATCACTGGCTGGTCTAATATACAAATCACTGGCTGGTCTAACATCAAACAAAAGAAAACTCAACAAGGAAAGAAGGGAATTTATAGTCACGCACATGTTAAAATTTAGTCAACATAACGTCATGACGTTCACACACACTACATAATATAAAATATCACGCCATGGAAACTACCAACTGTCCACAATGTTAAACTTATCGCAAGTTAATATTTAAGTTACTCCAAAAGTTGCGGGTGGGTGTGAGTTAGTCCTGATTAGCTTGTACTACTAGGTCAAATGCCGTGCTCCTTCCTTAAGTGAATGTAACCTGACCTGGCTGGGTCGGGGCATTGTCTTAAGCCGGTGGGAGACTTGGACCTGCCTCGCATGGGCCAGTAGGCCTGCTGCAGTGTTCCTTCTTTCTTATGTTCTTATGTGACAGAGCACCCGACTCAGCCTATGGAACCCGGGTTTGATTTCCAGGATGTATGAAACGTATGGGTAAGTTTCCTTACAACTGCTGCTCATGGGCACCTTTGGTAGTAAATAATTTTTTTTGTGTGTTAATCAACTGTTGTAGGTGACAACTTGGGCAGGGCGAAACGTTCACCATCTTCACTTTTCAGTAAATAGGTACTAGGGTGTTAGCCGACTATTAAGGGTGGAATACTGACAACAGAATGCCTTAGACGACAGGTAAATCTTGCAAACTTCTACTTAAATTCAACATATTGTACATTTACCTTTACTTTCATGTGTGTTTCGTAACAGTTTTTATTTCTGTAATATTTCCTTTCCAATTTCGTTGGCCTTGTTTAAGAGCGGGTCGCTGGGGCTATGATCCCAGCAACCAACAACAGACAACAGCTCTGGCTAAGACATCAATGATAAGTGTCGTGTACTACAAGGCTGCATGTTAGTTATGATCCCAGCAACCAACAACAGTTCTGGCTAAGACATCAATGATAAGTGTCGTGTACTACAAGGCTGCATGTTAGTTATGATCCCAGCAACCAACAACAGACAACAGTTCTGGCTAAGACATCAATGATAAGTGTCGTGTACTACAAGGCTGCATGTTAGTTATGATCCCAGCAACCAACAACAGTTCTGGCTAAGACATCAATGATAAGTGTCGTGTACTACAAGGCTGCATGTTAGTTATGATCCCAGCAACCAACAACAGTTCTGGCTAAGACATCAATGATAAGTGTCGTGTACTACAAGGCTGCATGTTAGTTATGATCCCAGCAACCAACAACAGACAACAGTTCTGGCTAAGACATCAATGATAAGTGTCGTGTACTACAAGGCTGCATGTTAGTTATGATCCCAGCAACCAACAACAGTTCTGGCTAAGACATCAATGATAAGTGTCGTGTACTACAAGGCTGCATGTTAGTTATGATCCCAGCAACCAACAACAGTTCTGGCTAAGACATCAATGATAAGTGTCGTGTACTACAAGGCTGCATGTTAGTTATGATCCCAGCAACCAACAACAGTTCTGGCTAAGACATCAATGATAAGTGTCGTGTACTACAAGGCTGCATGTTAGTTATGATCCCAGCAACCAACAGCTAATACATCAATGATAAGTGTCGTGTACTACAAGGCTGCAATTACCCACTGACTTGCATGACAAACTACACCACAATTATATCAAATAATTGTAGTTATAAAATATAAAATGCAGATGGCCTAAAAAAATAATTACAATACTATAAATCAACGATATTCAGTATCCCTATATTACACTCAAACAATTCATAAGGCAGAATTTTTATGAAATAATTCCTAACATTTTTCCTAGGTAAGAGATATTTTACAATGATATACTTCAGGATACCTCCCACAACACTATTAAAGGTATCTCCTGCTAGAACGAAGGCTTACAATACATCTCACCGCACCCGAGATTCAAACCCATGAACTTTCGGTTGCAAACCAAATGCTTAGACCACAGAGTTATGAGACAGCATTTCCAGTGTTATTATTTTTATATACATGAATATGCGGTAAACCTCTAGGGGTCGAGTTATACAGCGCCTGAGGAGGTAATCAGGGGTGATACAAGGAGGGTAGCACCAATTCATTGGATCATGAGGCCTTTACCAGCATCAAGGAAGCCCTTGAAGGAAGTCAGCTCTTCAAGTTACCTTAATGAACAAAGATAAATGCAGTATAATGCCAGCCTTTATTGACAACGTTTCGACCACGTAGTAGACTTTTTTTTACATTGGTGTAGAAAGACACGTAGCATATTTATTAGAAAACGTTTCGGTCCTGGGACTTCTAACATGTTAGAAGTGATCAAGGTCCCAGGACCGAAACATTTTCTAATAAATATGTCTGTGTTTGCTTAAGTATCTTTGTAAACCAAGTTGTCGGTATCTATTACCAGGACTTATACCTTTATTTGCACATGACTTGAAACACTGAATAAAGGATGGTATTATACAGTATTTGTGTGTATAGTATGTGTACTGTATAGCACAGCAACTTACCTTAATACATGAGGGTTGTGCTGGAATAATAATATCTTGTGGTGCAGCAGCCTCGTACAACTGATCCTCTCAATCAAGAAACTTTTAACTCCAGCAAGTTTAAAAATAAACTTTGTTGGCGTGTAACTTGAATAATTTCAAACTGTCCCTTCCTGTGTCCTTGCCAATGTTCACTGTCTTGTCCGTGAAGAAGAGGACTTGTTAACATCAGTATTGTACTTATGCTTATTAACATTATGTTATTATCAGTATCAGTATTTTTCATGATCGTTGGCAACATGTTTATAATCATTATAAACATAATATTTATATGCATTATAATCATTATAAACTGTTTCATAATCATTATAAAAATTTATAATCAATATATAATTATAAACATTGTTTATAATCATCTACATGCTCGTCATCAACATGTTTATAATCATTATCATATTTATGTTCATTATAAACCTTTATAATCATCATGTTCATAATTATAAATGTTTATAATCATTATCAACATAATTATAACTTATTATCAACATTACGAAATATTTCATGGACTTTAGTATCACTGATATTATGCTAACGTACTACAGTAATTAGGTACTCCGAAGGAATGCCTTTAATTTGCATGTGTATTTGAACACAAAATAATTAAGTGTACGTTAGACAGTATTGGGGTATAAGTTATTTTACAAAACTATCTTACTTAGCGCTTTTATTGCAATTAAAAAAGTGCATCACAATTTAATAGCACATAATACGAAGGTCTTTTCAAGTGCTGTTATATATTTTTTTCAATCGTATGTAAAAAAAATTCCGCTGTATGAACATAAGAACATAAGAAAGAAGGAACATTGCAGCAGGCCTACTGGACCATGCGAGGCATGTCCAAGTCTCCCACCGGCTTAAGCCAATGCCCCGACCCATCCAGGTCAGGTTACGGCATCTGACCTAGTAGCACAAGTTAGTCAGGACCAACTCACACCCACCCGCACCCACTCATATATTTATCTAGCCTATTTTTAAAACTACACAACGTTTTAGCCTCTATAACTGTAATCGGGAGTTTGTTCCACTCATCGACAACTCTATTACCAAACCAATGCTTTCCTATATCCTTCCTGAATCTGAATTTATCCAACTTAAAACCATTGCTGCGAGTCCTGTCAATACTAGATATTTTTAGCACGCTATTTACATCCCCTTTATTTATTCCTGTTTTCCATTTATACACCTCAATCATATCCCCCCTAATTCTACGCCTTTCTAGAGTGCAGATTCAGGGCCCTCAGTCTATCCTCATAGGCAAGATTTCTGATACATGGAATCAACTTAGTCATCCTCCTTTGTACGTTTTCCAGAGCATTTATATCCATTCTGTAATACGGTGACCAAAACTGTGCAGCATAATCTAGATGAGGCCTAACCAAGGATATATAGAGTTGAAGAACAACCTGAGGACTCCTATTATTTATGCTTCTTGATATGAAGCCAAGGATTCTGTTAGCTTTATTGCGAACACTTATGCACTGCTGTCTTGGTTTTAGATTACTGCTAACCAGAACTCCTAAATCCTTTTCGCAATCAGTAGTATTAAGATCTACATTATTTAGTTTATATGTGGCATGGTTATTGTCCTGTCCAATATTTAGAACTTTGCATTTATCTATATTAAACTACATCTGCCACTTCTCCGACCACTGCATCAGTCTATTCAAATCTTCCTGGAGTGCTCTAATGTCCTCATTTGAATGAATTGGACGGCCTATTTTGGTGTCATCGGCAAACTTGCTTATGTCGCTATTTATTCCCTCATCTATGTCGTTTATGTAGATTGTGAACAACAAGGGGCCCAATACTGACCCCTGTGGAACACCGCTTGTGACGCTTCCCCACTCTGATTTCTCTCCATTTATGCAAACTCTCTGCTGCCTATTTGTCAACCATGCCTCTATCCAGGAAAAAATTTCTCCTCCTATTCCGTGTGCCTTAATTTTCCTCAATAGTCTCTGATGTGGGACTCTATCAAAAGCCTTACTGAAGTCCATATACACAATATCATATTCATTACCATGATCTACCTCCTCAAACACCTTAGTGAAAAAAAGTTATTAAATTTGTAAGGCAGGAACGCCCTTTTATAAAACCGTACTGAGATTCATTGATTAATTTATGCTTTTCAAGATGGCTGTGAATTGCCTCGGCAATTATTGATTCCATAAATTTTCCCACTATGGAGGTTAGGCTTATTGGTCTATAGTTCGAAGCTAAGGACCTGTCTCCTGCTTTGAAAATAGGTATTACATTTGCCATTTTCCACTTATCTGGACAGAGTTGACTGTATCTCACACACACAAAAGTTTACTGGTGGTTGAGAACTTTCTCAAGGCCAGTTTCACTAAGTTCCACTTATTAGCAGTTTCTCCTAACCAGCTAAAAAGTAATTTACTCTAGCTAACAGATTATACATATGTAAATGACTTAGTGACTAGCTTAGACTAGTAGGTGATTTGGACCTGCCTAGCATGGGCCAGTAGGTGACTTGGACCTGCCTAGCATGGGCCAGTAGGTGACTTGGACCTGCCTAGCATGGACCAGTAGGTGACTTCGACCTGCCTAGCATGGGCCAGTAGGTGACTTGGACCTGCCTAGCATGGGCCAGTAGGTGACTTGGACCTGCCTAGCATGGACCAGTAGGTGACTTCGACCTGCCTAGCATGGGCCAGTAGGTGACTTCGACCTGCCTAGCATGGGCCAGTAGGTGACTTGGACCTGCCTAGCATGGGCCAGTAGGTGACTTGGACCTGCCTAGCATGGGCCAGTAGGTGACTTCGACCTGCCTAGCATGGGCCAGTAGGTGACTTCGACCTGCCTAGCATGGGCCAGTAGGTGACTTCGACCTGCCTAGCATGGGCCAGTAGGTGACTTCGACCTGCCTAGCATGGGCCAGTAGGTGACTTGGACCTGCCTAGCATGGGCCAGTAGGTGACTTAGACCTGCCTAGCATGAACCAGTAGGTGACTTCGACCTGCCTAGCATGGGCCAGTAGGTGACTTCGACCTGCCTAGCATGGGCCAGTAGGTGACTTAGACCTGCCTAGCATGGGCCAGTAGGTGACTTGGACCTGCCTAGCATGGGCCAGTAGGTGACTTAGACCTGCCTAGCATGGGCCAGTAGGTGACTTGGACCTGCCTAGCATGGGCCAGTAGGTGACTTAGACCTGCCTAGCATGGGCCAGTAGGTGACTTGGACCTGCCTAGCATGGGCCAGTAGGTGACTTGGACCTGCCTAGCATGGGCCAGTAGGTGACTTAGACCTGCCTAGCATGGGCCAGTAGGTGACTTAGACCTGCCTAGCATGGGCCAGTAGGTGACTTAGACCTGCCTAGCATGGGCCAGTAGGTGACTTAGACCTGCCTAGCATGGGCCAGGTGACTTAGACCTGCCTAGCATGGGCCAGTAGGTGACTTAGACCTGCCTAGCATGGGCCAGTAGGTGACTTAGACCTGCCTAGCATGGGCCAGTAGGTGACTTGGACCTGCCTAGCATGGGCCAGTAGATGACTTAGACCTGCCTAGCATGGGCCAGTAGGTGACTTAGACCTGCCTAGCATGGGCCAGTAGGTGACTTAGAACTGCCTAGCATGGGCTAGTAGGCCTGCTGCAGTGCTCCTTCTTACTTAGGGAGTATCGCCCCATCGCTTGATCATACAGAATGTGAAAAAGACTTGGAGTCATTGTAAGCAAAAATCTAAAGCCAAGACAACAGTGCCTAAGTGTGTGCAATAAGGCTAACAGATTACTAGGATTTATTTCAAGAAGTATAAGCAACAGAAGTCCAAAAGTTATTTTACAGCTCTATACATCACTAGTGAGACCTCATTTGGATTATGCAGCTCAGTTTTGGTCTCCTTACTATAGGATGGATATAGATTCATTGGAGAACATACAAAGAACAATGACTAAAATGATTTACAGTATAAGAAATCTCCCGTATGAAGATAGACTTAGAGCGCTGAATCTCCACTCTCTGGAGAGACGTAGAATGATGGAAGATATCATCGAGGTGTACAAGTGGATGATGGGCATAAACAAAGAAGATATTAATAAAATACTGAGGATATCGAACCAAGTAAGAACCAGAAATAACGGATTTAAATTGGATAAATTTAGATTTAGAAAGGACATAGGCAAGTACTGGTTTTCGAACAGAGTTGTAGATGCGTGGAACAATCTTCCGAGTACTGTGATAGAGGCTAGGACCTTGGGTGGCTTTAAAAAGAGATTGGACAAATATATGAGTGGGAGGGGCTGGGTTTGATTGGTGTCGTGAGTACGGGAGTAAATTCTTAGGTAGTGGTGGTTTTGATATGGACCTGCCTTGTATGGGCCAGTAGGCCTTCTGCAGTGTTCCTCCATTCTTATGTTCTTATTGGTCCTAAACTATTAAGAAAATAATACAGGAAAGAGAACCAAAATGGAACTTAGTCAGCCATTAACGAATATGTTTAATACGTCCATCCTAACTGGTGTTGTGCCAGAGATGTGGAAGATAGCTAATGTAGTTCCTATATTCAAATCAGGGGATAAGTCCATTCCATCAAATTACCGTCCAATAAGCCTCACGTCTATAGTAGGCAAATTATTAGAATCAATTATAGCTGATATTATCATAAGTCACCTTGAAGAACATAATTTGATTAATGAATCTCAGCATGGGTTTACGAGAGGTCGTTCCTGCCTGACAAATTTACTGACGTTTTTCAATAAAACATTTGAGGCAGTAGACAGTGATAAAGAATATGATATAGTTTACTTGGATTTCAGTAAGGCCTTCGATAGAGTACCTCACAAGAGACTCTTAAGAAAGGTGGCAGCTCATGGTATAGGAGGTAAAGTTCTAGCATGGATAGAGGCATGGCTTACCAATAGAAAGCAGAGAGTTTCCATTAATGGGGTCAAATCTGAATGGGGATTTGTCACTAGTGGCGTTCCACAAGGATCAGTTTTGGGCCCATTGTTGTTCATAATTTACATTAATGACCCTTGATGAAGGAATTGCAAGTGACATGAGTAAATTTGCTGATGATACAAAAATAGGCCGTATAATTCATTCTGAGGAGGATAACAGTAAACTCCAGGAGGATTTGGATAAATTAATGTCTTG
>WNWK01027987.1:0-25801 GCA_009830355.1 Cherax destructor | reverse complement strand
CTGCCATAGCATATGAGAACCCTTCCGCCCTTTGAGATAACAGTTTTCCCCGCCGTTCAGGTAAACCTGACAACGGCGAGAATATGATGGATGAACCTCGGACAGTTAAGGCAAGGGGGAGGTAGATTAAAGAAGGACTGGCATGGTCGTCGGCACCACAGACTGGGCATTCGGCCATGGACTTGCAATATTTTGGGGATGCCCAAAAACGCCAGCAGTTTCTACACCCCGCGTTGTTGGGGCGCCCGAACTTGCAAACGTTGACCTGCAATGTAAACCGAAGATGGAAGTTCACGACAGTCAAATGTTAAACGAGCATATTGCAAGGATAACGTCTTTTTTTATTGGCAGGAGGACAAAAGTGTCAACTTTAAGGATAGGGAATTTCTTGAGTCAAGCTCCCAAATGTCATCACCACATGTCTGGAAATTCCTTTGGGACAATGGTGTGGAGTAAAGACTGTACCACTACAAGAATTGAGTGAAAGATGTTTGTCAATAGTGATACTAATAGTATCTATTGTCGTAAGGAGAGAAAGATCGCAGCTTGGCCAGCATTCGGGCCCGTGATGATACGAGTGCCATTTTGAGAGCATGAAATGAGATATCTTTACCTACAGGGGTAGGAGAGCTTTACCTTTATGATCAAAAAAATAATTATCAAAAGAAGCGCTAAACCACGGGGGTTATACAGCAATGGGAAATATACTTGGGAGAGGTCGGTCGTAGAGTAAAAACTTTGTCCATTGAGTGGGAAACGGCTTTTAAAGGGGGAGTGCATGATGAGCTGGTCGTTTCTGAGATGAATGACGGGAAGTGTAGTCATGTAAGGGTCATGGTCTTTTGGGATGAGGGACCAAGGCGGTCCGACGTGTAATGGGCGGGCAATTGAAATTGCTGCACCGAAGGAGAAACCGGAATCAAGGGCAGAGAAAGCAAGGTCAAACGTTGAAAGGGCCGTGGGAAACCCTGGTACCTGAAGCAGGTGACGAACTGGCACCAGCAAGAGGTACAGGGGTATTAGGGTTGTCCGAAGAGTTCTCTATTAACGAGGTAGGGTCAGGACTAGGTGCGCTATCAAGAAGGGGCCCGGGGGTAGGTTCACGGATTAGGGCATCCATGGTTAGGTTACTTCTTTTTTTTTTTTAAAGAAAAAAAAAGGGGGGAAAGTGGAGGAATAGCTCCTAGGAGGAATGAAAGGGTCGTAAATCCCCCTCCGTGCCCAAGAGGACCTCAACACCGCAAGTAGTGCAGAAGCTGCATGGAACCCGTGCCATACCCTACCCTACATGCCAATAAACCAGCAATCCGGGATAGCAACCTTACATCCACAGAGCCACCTCGGCGGACAAAAGAGGATATCCGCCACAAAGCATGCCACCTTCGGCCACCACCCCCGGAATCTGAAAGGTGGCCTCCAGAGATACACCCGTCGCCCGAAAAAGATACCTAAGGCCACCCCCCGGGACACCGGAGAGGGATCGGGACATCCCCAGGCGATCCAGATTCCACAGCAAACTACACCACCGCCAAGAACCTCAACGGAATGGGATGGACCACGGTACCCTTCCCTCTACCTAGAACTATAATGCCTGTGGAGAGAAGCTCCCAGGGTAAAAATGGGAAGAAAATAAGGAAGGGATGAGGAGGAAAGGGAAAAGGGAGGATAGGGAAGATGGGAAAGGGGAGGGGGGATTGGGGGGTAATTAGGTTCGGTCTGAGGAAGAAGACCAAGAGGTCCAATTCCTCAGACCGATTGCCTCTTTACTGCGACAATGAGCCCCCTTTAAAGAGGATTACTCTGGTATATTGCTCCTTTGAGGAGTTCTAGACAGACCGTGTTTATTCGGCATTTGGAGCGGTCTGCCATTTTGCTGTGCAAACTGCAATACCACCAACGGCCACCAGGGACTAGCTCAGAGACAACCTCTCGTGACGAGAGCTGAGCGTCAAATGCTTTAAGAATTGAGGGAAGAATGCTTACGTATCGTGACAGCAGTGTTGTCAATGGAGCTATGAATGTAAATATCGAGAGCTTGCTCAGCGTTTTGTGCAGTGACAATATGTACGACACTCTTTGGACATTTAATAAATGTTTTGTCCATGTCGCAGGTAACATTGGTTGAAGTGTAAAGAATTTAGTCTATGATTTACCTTAAAATATAATTTGTAAGGTAAGAGATTGTAAACCAGGTTGTTTGAGAGAGCAAGAGGAAACAGGAACTATTTCAAGGGATACTGGTTGAGATAGCTTGGACAGGGGACCAGAGTTCGTCCGCCCTTTATGTGTGAAAGATCCGAAAACCTACGCACTGTAGGGGATGAAAATAGGATCATGATAAAGGGTGTGCCAAGGTCAGACTTGTCTTAAGGGTCAGTCTGAACCTAGTTACGGGAGTCTGGTAACAGGGTACTACCAGAAGGCTGTACAGAGTTTGGAAAAGTCGGAAGATCCGTTGACGCCCTGGTGTTGTGTGGGAATGCCGCTGAGAAAGGAGCCAGGGGAGAGTTCATGGATGAGTGTCCATGATAATTTCTCTTAAGTAAAAAAAGACGGCAGGAGGGAGGGTGGGAAGTAAGAGTAGTGTGAGGGATAGCTCTAATGAGAAAAAAAAAACCGCACATCCCCCTCAGCGTCCATGAGGTCTAGGTGCGGCTGGTAGTGCAGATGGTACATGGAACCCGTTTTCTACCCTCCCGTCATGCTGGAAAAACAAGCAATTTGAGACAACTTCATATCAGTCGAGCTACCACGGCAGACAAAAGAGGGCGGTCAAAACCCTCCGAGAGGCTACACCCTTTGGCCGCTACCTCCCGTCACCTTGAGGACACCCACAGACTCCGTCCAGGACTCTGGAAGGTGGATCAACACATCCCTAGGTCAAGATTCCACGGCAACACCGCCGCCACCAGCCCTGACGACCTCAACGGAATGGGACGGATAAAAAATTTCATTAACCCAGGAACTATGACTGAGGGGAAATCCCCAATGGAAGAATGTAGGAAAGGGAGGAAGGCGAGGGGAAATTATGTGGGATGGGAAAGGGAGGAAGGCGAGGGGAAATTATATGGGATGGGAAAGATGGAGTGGAGGCAATTAGGTGTGATTTGTTAGACGAAGTTAACAGTTCCTAGGTCAAGACCTCTGTACCCCACACAACCCCTTGAGGGATTGTGTGTAGATGGTTACAAGATTATATACATTCAAAAACACTTGCGTACTTACAAGGTGAAAATTTCTTCTGCCGATAAGTTATGCATATGTTCAATGTTACTGACAAGGCCAAATAAGTCTGCCATCGAAATTCCTACTTCACAAAGATACCAAATAAAATTAACAATTTACACGATTCCTACATGTTATGCTTCACTTCAAATTTTTCTTTACTTTCCACAACAGATGTGGTTTCTGATACATATTTTTAAAGATCCTCGATGCACATTTCGTCTATTTCTTTTAATAGACCTGTGGAGCAAATGAACATTTCTGACACTGGGATCAAGACTGATAATAATCACGAGTTTTGAAGACTATGACAATTGTTACCGAGTAATTTGTCAGTTTATCCAAAATTTTCAAAAAGGCAGAAGATTTTCTTCAGTGTTTTGCAGAGATTTGTTTGGTAACTACTAGACGGAGGTCAACCATGACGTATGAGGAATCAGACTAATTTCTAGACTAAAAAACTTTATTCAGTTTAAAAAGAGATTTTATCAATGGTCACTTGTGAATTATTTACAAACATATTATATACGAGATACATTCAAATTTTTTACATTTTATTCAATGCACTAAAATAAAACCATGCAAATTTCAAAAAAAATAATAGAACGGATAAAAAACTTATCAAACTCCACATTTACCTATAAAGGAAAAATTAAACACTTCGAATGATTGAGGATTGTGTTGATGCGCCAGAAGTAACGTTGAACTCTTTTATGGATACGATAGATATATTTATACGTTGTCTTGTCAATAATTCGATAATAAATGACATCAAGTGTACAAAGTATATCAAGAGCTTCAGCAATTTTTCTGTTTATTTCCTCCTGGAAAGAAGAATGATCGTGTACTTTAGAACGTATCATATTGAACTTTACTTTGGCAAAGTCATCTCCACCGAAGTAATACTTGATACAGCACTTGAGGCTCAGAAGGTGATTTTTAGCATATCTACAGTTTGCGTCGATAAGATGATGCAAATTGTGCCTGTTAATACCACTAAGAGCATAAATGTATAGTATAATATTTTCCATTTTAGAAATATCATTATGGATTACATTAAGGCGAGACTGATCCAGCGGGATAACCAGAGGCTGCGAGAGTCTCTTGAGTATTCTCTTCTTCCTCTACCATCACATACTTTTCCTCGTCACTTTCAAAATAGTCGTCACTGTCAGACTCACTGTCACTAAAAATTAAATCCTCGTAGTCGTCTTCAATCTTCAGACGTCTAAATTCTCGACAGTAGTAGGCCATCTTGTAGAGTTGGTCGACACAAAGATGGTGATGGTCTCCTCGCCAACTATGAATAAAAAAAAATTACCCCGTATCAAACTGATTAAATAATGAAATCAAAATTATGAAAATTACGGAAAAATAAATTTATAGGAGTTATATACAAAGGAATTATAAATTTAATTAAAGATAAAGAAATTTAAAATATTAAAATTAAGTTTTGTAAAATTCATTTCAGCTTTAAATAACAGTAAAGTGATGTATAAATTATTACTCTTGGGGATTAGCATTCTAAAGATTTGATTAAATCATTCCAAGACTTACAGGAAGTCTGTATATAAAAATATCAAATTTAAAACAAAATTAGGGAATACTCACTGGAATAGTGACCCAATAGTTCTGTTGCCAGAGTCGATCTTTTAAAGCTCTGCTTTTTCAAGTTTCTTTCCACTGTTGATGTAAAAAATATTTTTAGCATCTTTCTTATACGAATTAGTATCATAACGTTACTAGTTAGTGCTATAAGAATTATTTAATTTTCTGACATCCATATAAAACACCTTCCTTGAACTGAATTAGAACTTAACGACAGGTATCAGTGACCACGTACAACAAAAAAGTTCCTTAGCTACACTTTCATGTTGCTAGGCAAATAATTGCAGTGCTCATAAAATAATTTAAAGCTTCCTTAACCAAACCAAAAAAAATAAATTGACAAATTTTACGTTGGTTCCGGGTCTCCAAGTGTACGGGCCTTGAACTCTAGACTATAGGTCCTGACGCTCGAAATAGCGGGGAATACTTCACCACCTGTCCACATGGAGATGACTGGTGTGTGTTCTGAGAATATTTCCCCGAAATCTTTCTAATCTTGCACCAGTTCTTGCAATTCACTCCAACGCGACAACGAATCCCAACTACTTTTCAGGGGGCCATCCCTTATCCTATCCAGAGCACAGCACCCAGGATAACTCCCAGAACCATCAGATCAAAACTGCTTATATAAACGGAGAAACGCACCAGCAGCATTCGGGTAGTAATGGTAGAGGATGAACTGGCAAGAATGCCCAAGTTACACGCCATCTGTCACTATCCCTGGAAGTTATTGTGACTGGATAGCACTCCTGCCGCCAGATAAACCACCCAAGGAACAACTGGATGACCCACATGAAGGTCCATCTAACGATCCAGTCTCAAACCACGTAATGGGTGGGGCTTTAACCCATGGCAAGTTAATCCTAAAACTCAGCCCAGTGAGTTAACCACTGCCAGCTGACTAACAAGTCATCCAACTAGGTAAATTTTTATTCTTAATAGGCTTCCCTATGCCCACAAATGCAGGGTTTGTCTGAACACCTGCATGTATAATCACACTGGGGCTCATGCTAACCCTCCCTATAGTGTATAGAAATATACCTAGTTGGATGACTTAGAACCAGCTGGCCAAGTGGTTAACGCACTGGCATTCGCCGTGGGTTCAAAGCCCCACCCGTTCCGGGATTTATTTGCAATAGTGTTATTACGATTTCGTGAGTCGGAGATCCAGTATTTATTGGATGATGCTGACCACCTCGACACTGCAGTCGGCAGGAGCACAAAGAGCAGCAGATTGTGACTCCTTTCAATCACCAGGCATAATTAAAAAATTTAAAAATCGCAGCCATTTAAGCCAAAGGGAGAGAGGATATTAGGGTCTCTCTCAATAATAATAGTAATAATAATATCTATTTCTACAAGTACAAGGTATACAGGCCTAGCCAACATTACTATATAAAAAATATACTGCTATATAAAATGCCGCTTGTTATGCAGGGTATTTCGGGCAAATAAGGTCAGTTTTGTCCCAGGATGCGACTCACACCAGTCCACTAACACCCAGGTATCTATTATTACTGATGGGTGAACATGGAGGACAACCAGTCTAAGGAAACACGCCCAATGTTTCCACCCCTTTTTCGGGAATCGAACCCGGACCCTCACAGTGTGAAGGGAGAGCTTCTGCCACCAGGCCACAGGGTACAGGGTAATGGGTAAAGAAAATAATTCGTCACCATTGTCCAGTTTTGACAACTAAGAAGATGAAGGGCTAGCTTATCAGACTACCCCCTTCCCCCCAAAAAAAAAAAGATGGGCGAGAGTATCAAAGAGGTTAAGGAGTCTAACTAGCAGCTTTCAATGCTATGCGAGGATTCCAGGACTAGAAGGTATTAAACAAATCCGAGAAATTACAGGATCCTCTTCCAGGATGAGAGAACCAAACATACATTGAACGGTATTTTGAATAATACGTAGTCTTAAGAGAGTTCGGATGTGCTTCAGTAAAATAAAATTTAAACCCATGAGCATTAACCGGGTTGTGCCCGCACAAGCTATAGCAAAATCGTCGACAGATGACCAAATATTGGCAGGAACAGCAGAGTT
The DNA here is from genome assembly GCA_009830355.1 of Cherax destructor. Taxonomy (NCBI): domain Eukaryota; kingdom Metazoa; phylum Arthropoda; class Malacostraca; order Decapoda; family Parastacidae; genus Cherax; species Cherax destructor. The sequence continues at coordinate 18,922 of WNWK01027987.1, read as the reverse complement.
AAGGTCATTAGTGACTAGCAGAAACAGGGCAGTGCTAAGAACAGCCCTGAGATACATCTTCAACCTGATCTAAGATGGGGAGGGGGTTAACTTGTTTACCTGGACACCAGAGTGCCTCTGACATGAAATCTCTAAATTGGTGAACTGACTCGGGAGGGGAAGGGGTCAATGAAATACGCTTTAAGATGCTGTAATCCCAGATTACAGCATGTGGTAAAAAGATTGCAATAACCTAGTTATTAGCGTGAACGTGCGTATCCAAGCAGTTAACGGGGCGATGGTATTACGAAAACCTAATTGACGAGGTTAGAGAATTTCAGGTTACCAATTGCCATACTAAAGGTATCTTAAAAAAAGTTTAACTCAAGTTGCCCTAGTAACGAGAGTAGTCATGGCCCAAATTACCAGGATTAAAATGACCGGGGATGGTGGGGGGTTTACATTGAAACAGCAGAACCTCTTTACAACCCAACGAGATTTAATAAAAAGGCAAGGAGACTACGAATACAGTAGGCTGTATATGGTCATTGATTTTATAAAGTCCAGTTGCTGGACTCGCGTGGTTGGAGTTTCCGCTAGTTCATGGAGCGACCAATTACAAGGTTCCTGTTGAGAAGAGCCAAAGGACAAGAAAGAAGCAGGGAGAAAGGAACAATAGGTTGGCTGAATCCTGGTGACGGAGTTTTGGCTGAGGTTAATTCAGCCACACAGCGTGGGAAGGCTGTACTTACCTAATTGTACTCGCCTAATGGTGGTTGCAGGGGTCGATACTCAGCTCCTGGCCCCGCCTCTTCGCTGTCCGCTACTGGGTCTCTGCTCTCCCTGCTCCATGAGCTTTATCATACCTTGTCTTAAAACTATGTATGGTTCCTGCCTTTCACTATCTTTCTCTAGACTATTCCACTTCCTGACTACTCTGTGGCTGAAGAAATGCTTCCTAACATCCCTTTGACTCATCTGAGTCTTCAGCTTCCAGTTGTGTCCCCTTGTTTCTGTGTTCCCTCTCTGGAACATCCTGTCACTGGATACCTTGTCAATTCCCCGCAGTATTTTGTATGTCGTTATCATGTCTCCTCTGACCCTTCTTTCCTCCAGTGTTGTTAGTCCTATTTCCCTCAACCTTTCTTCATAGGACAGACCCCTGAGTTGTGGCACTAACCTTGTCGCAAACCTTTGCACTTTCTCTAGTTTCTTTACGTGCTTGACCAGGTGTGGGTTCCAGACTGGTGCTGCATACTCTAGTATGGGCCTGACGTACACGGTGTACAGTGTCTTGAACGATTCCTTGTTAAGGTAACGGAACGCTAATCTTAGGTTTGCCAGTCACCCATATGCTGCCGCAGTTATCTGGTTGATGTGTGCCTCCGGGTGTGTGTGTGTGTGTAATCTCAATTGTGGTTGCAGGGGTCGATTCATAGCTCCTGGCCCCGCCTCTTCACTGGTCGCTACTATGTCACTTCCTGCTTAATGAACTTATCTTACCTCTTCTTAAAGCTATGTATGGATCCTGCCTCCACTACATCACTTCACAGACTATCCCACTTCCTGACAACTCTGAAGAAATATTTCCTAACATCCCTGTGGTTCATCCGAGTCTCCTTCCAATTGTGACTCCTTGTTGCAGTGTCTTATCTCTGGAACATCCTGTCTGTCCACCTTGTCAATTCCTCAGTATTTTATATGCCGTTATCTTATCCCCCCCTATCCTCCAGTGTCGTCAGGTCTATTTCCCTTAACCTTTCCTCGTAGGACATGCCCCTTAACTCCGGGACTAGTCTTGTTGCAAACTTTTGCACTCTTAGTTTCCTTAAGTGAGCGAGTGTGAGTACTCTTAGTTGTACTCACCTAGTTGTGGTTGCAGGGGTCGAGTCAGCTCCTGGCCCCGCCTCTTCACTGGCCGCTACTCTGTCACTACCCGCTCCATGAGCTTTATCATACCTCTCCTTAAAGCTATGTATGGATCCTGCCTCCACTACATCACTTCCCAGACTATTCCACTTCCTGACAACTGACTGAAGAAATACTTCCTAACATCCATGTGGTTCATCTGAGTCTTCAACTTCCAACTGTCCCCTCGTCGCTGTCTCCCATCTCTGGAACATTCTGTCTGTCCACCTTTTCGATTCCTCTCAGTATTTTGAATGTTATCATTTCTCCTGTATCCCTCCTGTCTTTAAATGTCGTCAGGTCGATTTCTCGTAACCTCTTTTCGTAGGACATACCCTTTAGCTCCGGGACTAGTCTTGTTGCAAACATCTGCACTTTTTCTAGTTTCCTTACATGCTTGGGTAAATGAGGGTTCCAAACTGGCGCTGCATACTCCAGTATGGGCCTAACGTACTCAGTGTACAGGGTCCTGAATGACTCTGTAAGATGTCGGAATGCTGTTCTTAGGTTTGCCAGACGTCCGTATGCTGCAGAAGTTATTTGGTTGATATGCCCGGTGTTATACTCACCCCAAGATCCTTTTCCTTGAGTGAGGTTTGTAGTCTCTGGCCTCCTAGACTATAGTCTGTGGCCTTCTTTGCCCTTCCCCAATCTTCATGACTTTGCACTTGGTGGGGTTGAACTCCAGGAGCCAGTTGCTGGACCAGTCCTGCAGCCTGTCCAGATCCCTCTGTAGTTCTGCCTGGTCCTCTTCCGATTAAATTCTTCACATCTACAAACGGACACTTCTGAGTCTATTCCTTCTGTCATGTGTGTACTCGCCTACTTGTGGTTGCAGGGGTCGAGACTCAGCTCCTGGCCCCGCCTCTTCACTGAATGCTACTGGGTCCCTTCTCTCCCTGCTCCATGAGCTTTATCATACCTCGTCTTAAAGCTATGTATGGTTCCTGCCTCCACTGCATCGCTTGCTAGACTATTCCACTTCCTGACTACTCTATGGCTGAAGAAATGCAACTTCCAATTGTGCCCCCTTGTTTCTGTGTCCCCTCTCTGGACATCCTGTCACTATCTACCCTGTCAATTCCCCGCAGTATTTTGTATGTCGTTATCATGTCTCCCCTGTGTGTGTGTACTCATCTATTTGTGGTTACAGGGGTCGAGTCATAGCTCATAGCCCCGCCTCTTCACTGATTGCTACTAGGTCCTCTCTCCCTGCTCTATGAGCCTTATCAAACCTCGTCTTAAAACTGTATGGTTCCTGCCTCCACTACGTCGCTTTCTAGGCTATTCCACTTCCTGACAACTCTGACTGAAGAAATACTTTCTAACATCCCTTTGACTCATAGGAGTTTTCAACTTCCAATTGTGACCCCTTGTTTCTGTGTCCCCTCTCTGGAACATCTTGTCTCTGTCCACCTTATCTATTCCTCGCAGTATTTTATATGTCGTTATCATGTCTCTCCTAACCCTCCTGTCCTCTAGTGTCGTCAGGCAGATTTCCCTTAACCTTTCTTCGTACGACAATCCATTTACCTCTGGGACTAGTCTTGTTGCAAACCTTTGCACTTTCTCTAATTTCTTGACGTGCTTGACCAGGTGTGGGTTCCAAACTGGTGCTGCATACTCCAGTATGGGCCTGACGTATATGGTGTACAGAGTCTTGAACGATTCCTTAGTGAGGTATTGGAACGCTATTCTTAGGTTTGCCAGCCGCTCGTATGCTGCAGCAGTTATCTGATTGATGTGTGCCTCAGGAGATGTGCTCGGTATTATACTCACCCCAAGATCTTTTTCCTTGAGCGAGGTTTGCAGTCTTTGGCCACCTAGACTATACTCTGTCTGTGGTCTTCTTTGCCCTTCCCCGATCTTGACGACTTTACATTTGGCAGGGTTAAATTCAAGGAGCCAGTTACTGGACCAGGCTTGTAGCCTGTCCAGGTCTCTTTGTAGTCCTGCCTGATCCTAGACTGATTTAATTCTTCTCATTAACTTCACATCTGCAAACAGGGACACTTCTGACTCCCTTCCGTTATGTCATTCACATATACCAAAAACAGTACAGGTCTTAGGACTGACCCTTGTGGAACCCCACTCGTCACAGGTGCCCACTGACACCACGTCACGTACCATGACTCGTTGTTGCCTCCCTGTCAAGATATTCTCTGATCCATTGCAGTGCATTTCCTGTTATGTGTGCCTGATCCTCTAGCTTTTGCATTAACCTCTTGTGAGGAACTGTGTCGAACGCCTTCTTGCAGTCCAAGAAAATGCAGTCTATCCACCCCTCTCTCTCGTGAATGTCATAAAACTCCAGTAGGTTTGTGACACAGGATTTTCCTTCCCTGAAACTGTGCTGGTTGTCGTTTATAAGCTTGTCTCTTTCTAGGTGCTCCACCACTCTTCTCCTGATGATCTCCATGACTTTGCATACTATACACGTCAGTGACAGGTCTGTAGTTTAATGCCTCTTGTCTAGACCCTTTCTTAAAAATTGACTACATTTGCCATCTTCCACGCCTCAGGTAGTTGCCCAGTTTCAATGGATGTGTTGAAGATTTTTGTTAGTGGCACATACAACATCTCTGCTCCCTCTCTAAGGACCCACGGAGAAATGTCAGGTCCCACCGCTTTTGAGGTATCGAGTTCACATAGCAGCTTCTTCACCTCCTCCTCGGTTGTGTGTATTTCATCCAGCACTTGTTGGTATACATCCCTATTCTGAATTCCTGGAGTCCTTCCTGTCTTCTCTGTAAATACTTCTTTAAATCTCATGAGCTCCTCACATACCTCTTGGTCGTTTCTTGTGAACTCCCCACCTTCCTTCCTCAGCCTGATTACCTGGTCCTTGACTGTTTTCCTCCTGATGTGGCTATACAACAGCTTCGGGTCAGACTTGACTTTTGATGCTATATCATTTTCATATTGTCGCTGAGCCTCCCTTCTTACCTGTGCATATTCGTTTCTGGCTCTTCGGCTAATCTCTATTTTCCTGGGTCATTTGTCTTCTGTACTTTTTCCATTCTTTATTACACTTAGTTTTTGCCTCCCTACACCTCTGGGTAAACCAAGGACTCTTTCTGGTCTTCCCATTACTTCTGTTTCCCTTGGGGACAAACCTCTCCTCTGTCTCTTTGCATTTGGTTGTCACATATTCCATCATTTCTTTTACTGGTTTTCCTGCCAATTCTCTCCCACTGAACGTCTTATAGGAAGTTCCTCATGCCTATGTAGTCCCCCCTTTTGTAGTGTCGTTTCTTCCTTCCTATTCCTGCTCCCCTCTCCACTTGTAGCTCAACTATATAATCAAAACACAGAACCAAATGATCACTAGCTCCAAGGGGCCTTTCATACGTGATATCCTCGATGTCCGAACTACTCAAGGTGAATACTAGGTCCAGTCTTGCTGGATCATCCCCATCTCTCTGGTAGTGTCTCTAACATGTTGATGCACGAGGTTTTCCAGTACCACATCCATCATCTTGGCTCTCCATGATTCAGGACCCCCGTGGGGCTCTAGGTTTTCCCAATCAATCTCTTTGTGATTGAAATCACCCATAACTAGTAACTTTGCTCTCCCCATGTGGGCTCTTCTGGCTACCTCGGCTCGTGTCTACCATTGTTCTGTTGCTCTCGTCGTATTCTTCTCTTGGCCTCCTGCAGTTCTGTGGCGGGTTGTACATTACAGCAATTACCACCTTATGGCCTCAGACTGAATTGTTCCTACTATGTAGTCCCTTTCGCCCATTCCATCCATTCCTTCCACTTACTCAAATCCCCACCTGTTCTTAATGAGCAGTGCAACTCCTCCTCCCCCTCTGCTCCCTCTATCTTTCTTGAGGATTTGATATCCGGGTTGAAAGATTACATCTGTTATCCTGGTGAGTTTCGTTTTTGTGAGTGCTATTATGTCTGGGGATGTCTCCTTTATTCTTTCATGCCACTCCTCACATTTATTTGTTATACCATCTGCATGTGCAGAAACGTGAGATGAGAGGACGAAGTAGAAGTGGGAGAAGGTGGGGAGGTAGGAACATCAGATAAGAGTTAATAAGAGTTGGAGACAGGTGAGGGTGATCAGGGACCTGTGGACACCGAGCACGTCTGGATTAAGACTTTTTACTGGAAGTTATCCATATTCGCAGCCCGGCTCTTGTGGCGAACGGGTGTGCTGCCTTGAGCTCTGTCCCCTGGTGGCAACTGAGCGCAACTCCATTTGCAGTAACATGGCAGCAGCCGGCAGGCGACGTAACAACACTGTCTGTATCGACATTATTACTGGTGTGATTCAACCAGCAGTGGCGGCTACTATGATTTCAATGATTTTGAGGGACATCTACAACATCGAGACTCAGATTTATATGGAGTGGCGCTAAATGGAATGAACAGGATCTTCGTGAAGTTACTGACGGCCAGAGCGTATGAGCAATTGGTGGACCTATACCGTCAACACGACTCTGCAGTTGCATTTGAAGGATGTCTCCTGCACTTATACTTTTGTGAGAGTGATGAATGTTCCGTTTGAGGTGGACCAGTTGGACATAAGCCGTGTCTTTGGCGAGTATGGGGTCGTCCATACGGCTATGGCAGGAAAGTGGAGAGAGGGGCCCATGATGGGTCTCCCTGAGGGTTCATTCTCCCTGATGTCGTTAAGGAGACCCATTCCCTCTTACGTCATCATGGCTGAGTTTCATACCCAGGTGTATGTGACGTACATGGGACAGCGACGTACGTGTCGAATATGTGGGGCCTTTGAACATATGGCTGCAGATTGTATGAGAAGAGGCTTTCAACATTCTGCTGAGGGCCCATTTGGGCCGGGTCTGAAGGACCACAGCGAGAAGGATAAGGGTGGACGAATGCAGCAGCAAGCCAGGAGTTGGAGTGACATTGTTGAGGGCGTGGAAGCGAGTTGTTACGTGCTACCGCTGGCAACGCAGGTGGAAGACCATGACAAGGATGGTGGCGTGGAAACTGAGGTGGAGAGCTGCACGGATATGCCTCTGGTGGATGTGTTACAGGGGTTATTAGATGACCCGTTACCGGTATTGAGTGTTGTAGATGGAGAAGTGCTGATGGAGGAAGCTAGCATTGAGGTTGGCTTGGCGAGTGTAAGGCCGGTGGAGTCGGCATTAGTGAGTGAGCTTGAGTGTGGAGGTACATCAGAGTGATAGTAGTGAGGTGATGGATGTGTCGAGTGGATCACAGAAGAGATCGGGTACGCTCTCAGATAGTGATGACGTCTTGACGACGGCACAGAGAACAAGTAAGAAGCCTTTGGTGGAGGCGGCAGGTAAAGACATGGGAGTGGTGTTGGGAAGGGAAGGTATCAAGGAGGGTCCTAAGGGTGGTAGAAGTGTGGGCAAGGGCGGGGGTAAGGGTAAGAATGTGACGCAGCCTCCAGAGATCGAAAGGTAAACCCATTCACTTATTTTCCAGTGTTTAACAATAAATGTAAATGGGTTGAGGGCCGAGGTAAAGAGAACTTGAGTGCAAGTGGGTTTTATTCAGGAGCATAACTATAGGTATGGTCCAGACTTACGGTTGAAAGGGTACAATGTGTATGCAGGGTCTTCTGGACGATTAAATGGTGGGGTTGCTGTGGTAATAAAGATGTCAAGCCCTTTTACTTTATTGGCGTGGGAGGAGTGTGGGGAGGGCAGGGTGGTCAGGGTGGAGGGAGAATGGGGTGGAGTGAGGGTTTGTTTCCCTCGAAATTCAACACTAAAACTGTCTTATGACGATTTGTCACAACTAAATGATTAACCAAACTTGCCACAATCAGGAAGACTATCATAGACGGACACTAAAATAGACACTTGGGTCAGCGCAGGACAAAATCACACAGTACTCTACCTCCCTCCACGACGCTCTGACAACTAAGTGTCCTGGTTGTTGGTCTGGAGTGAAGGTTAATACTGCTTGTGGAGACCTGTAAACTCTACAGCCCACACAATAATTTTGTTTTAATATAATTAGCCTCACCACAATATGTGTATATTTTTCCCCATGTAAATGAATCATTCGAACATCTCTGGAGTTTCCTTATACATTTGCATTGCAATATTGATGTAACTCAGATGCTTGGTTAAAGGGGTTGAAAGCCTGTCGACTACTCAATGGTCATTAATAGAACATGTTACCCATGCTACGTCAGTCAACTATGATTTAATCCCTAAAAGTGGGTTTAAAATATTCTCTCTCTGTGTATACACACTTCTAGGTATACATATTCTCGGTTTAAAAGGATTAAACTCTTAATGTCTGTCCCAGCTCCTGGACCACTATGAAAGGGTCCTGGATGCTGTTGAGGATAAACAAAATACAGATGTAGTATACACAGACTTTGCAAAAGCTTTGACAAGTGTGACCATGGTGTAATAGCACACAAAATGCGTGATAAAGGAATAACAGGAAAAGTTGGTAGATGGATCTATAACTTCCTGACAAATAGAACACAAAGAGTAATAGTAAACAGAGTAAAGTCCCAGGCAGCCACGGTGAAAAGCTCTGTTCCACAAGGCACAGTGCTGCATAATCCTACGGGTTTAGCGCTCCCCTAATAATAATCAAGGCACAGTACTCGCTCCCATTCTATTCCTCATCCTTATTTCTGACATAGACAGAGATGTAAGCTATAGCTCCGTGTCTTACTTTGCGGATGACACCCGGATTGCCATGGCAGTGACCTCCATCGAAGACACCGCAAACTCCAAGCGGACATCAACCAAATCTTCAAATGGGTCACTCAAAACAATATGAAGTTTAACGAAGAGAAATTTCAACTACTCAGATATGGAAAACTTGAGGAAATAAAAAATGTATCAAGGCATACGACAAATTCTAACCATACAATAGAGCGAAAAAGAAATGTGAAGGACTTGGGAGTGATAATGTCAGAGGACCTCGCCTTTAAAGATCACAACAATGTATCTACCTCATCGGCTAGGAAAATGATGGGATGGATAATGAGAACCTTCAAAACTAGGGACGCCAAGCCCATGATGACACTCTTCAAATCACTTCTCTCTAGGCTGGAATACTGCTGTACACTAACGGTCCCCTTCAAGGCTGGCGACATTGCAGACCTGGAAAGTGTACAAAGAACTTTCACAACACACATAAGTACGATAAAGCACCTAAATTACTGGGAACGGTTGAAGGTCCTTGATCTGGAGGGATTTTTTTTATATTTTTATTAAAATAACATGATAAGTACATCAAAAAAATAACATGACATGGCCTTAAAACATCAGCCATCTCATAAGCCAACATTAATACAATCTGAACTTAACATATGCACAGGACGCACCAAAGTATACAAAATCATAAAGATCACAGAAAATGTGGTGAGCCAAACCTCACACACACCAAGAAATACTTTATTACATGATGAACATATTGTTAAACAGATAACAAAATAAAAACACAGATTTAACACCATCACATGAGTTTTGGAAAACGTCACTAAAAAAGTAACTCCGCTAAAAACCCCAATATTTACAAGAAACAATGCGCCTCTAAGGCGAAGACATGTACATTGCATGACACTACATATGAAGGCTCAGCAAGGGTCTAATGACCACACAATGTAAAAGTATACAATGTAATATCTTCCCCGCGCCCCCTCCCCTTCCACTAACACACGCATACTCTTCCATGGACACAGGTCCATCAAAGCCTACCATTATAAATTTACACAAAACCTATAAGTGCAGTAAACCCTCGGATGTCAAAGAAACACTGCCATAGCCAGATGAACTGGCCTTACATTCATGATCCACATAAGATATATAGCATTCTGGTCTGTAACGGACCTTACTAATTTTACGCACTGCAATACAAAATTATAAACCTGCACTGTATCTCCCTCACAAAAGATCACCACTACAAAACAAAAGCCATAACTTTTAAAGCTATAAAACATAGCCTCAAAACACGTTAAACCTTAGACATATGTCAATACAAAAACATTGAAATATATATAAAAAAACATTTCCAAGAAACCAAAAACTCCAAATTATCCGGTTAGAATATAATACAGCATACAGTCTAGGTAAACCCCAGTCGCCTCTCCCCTTACATACACCCCCCGGGACATCCCCGATAGTCATGAGTCACAAACACACCCATGCATACCTTCCCGTGTCTAGCCGTCTCCCCAACCCCCCCATCCTTCGACAGTCCCCTCATCAACGTGCATACTCGATAAGAAACCCCCCCCAATGACCCCCAAAATCTATGTCCCCTCCCCCACACAGACACCACCTAACACCCCCACCCCCACCCTCACGCAACCTTTCAACAGCCCCGTCCCTATGCATCCACTGACCAGCCCGCTTACAACTGCCAACTCATCCACCCCTTAAAGCCCCCAAAGTCATAGCCCTGTACCCCACCGAAAAAGCGTTCTCCCAACGTTTCCTATATATCTCCTGGCTCCAACATCTCGTTCTATAGAATCTAGCTGCTAGTGCCCGAATCCTACCCGTACCTCTCACCTCTCTCATACCCCAGAACATGTGTATATAATCCAAAACGACATACACTAACGCCCTTTGAACATCGGCGGTACAACCCCCGAAGTCCAAGCTTAAACCCCGTAAGATTGATACCCCCCTCCCACACTCCTAAACACCCTCCCAAGCCAAACCCTCACATCATCCAATTCCCTACAAAAATACACAGAATGATACACCGTGTCTAACTCCCCGCAAAGAGGACACGACCCATCTACTACTATGCCCATACGAAACAGCTGTGCTTGTGATGCTAAGACACCATGCAGGAAACGATAACCTGTCTCCCTTACCCTCGACGGAACTTTGATCCTTCTTATCCAAAACCACACCTTCTTCCAGTTGTATAGGGAAAACTCCGCCTTCCCCCGTACAACCTTTAAATTATCCCCCACCCTGTCAAGTTTACTTACCTTAATCCTCCCAGGAACCCTCACAACCAACAAAAATCTTAAGATCGCCTCACAAGTCAGCACATCCCTCGCACCCCACCACCTCCTCACAACCCGCATTACTCGATCTACCCGTGCTCCTCGATATCCCCCCTCCCAGGAATTCCTGCTTCACATACACACCCAACAATCTACGATGCAAAGGTATCAATCCCAACCCCCCTAACCTCACCCTCGCCATAACTACATCCTGATGCAACCAATGCCTACCATATGCCCAAATAAACCTTAAAGCTTTCCTTTGCAAATGAAAGAATGTCCTCATCACAAAAGGGGTATATCGTACCCACAAACCACAACCTACTATAAATGAGCATATTAATAACTATAGCTCTCTGCAAAAGAGTTACCTCCCCTGGTTTCCAACCCCCATCCTTGTTATGGCAGCATCCACCACTTCCGCCGAATTAATCCTTCACGCCTCCTGAACATCCTTAGCAAAAGTTATCCCACAAATCTTAAGCCTGTCTACTAAAATCCACCCACACCCCCTCCCCAACGCCTCTCCCACCCACGTGCCTACCTCCATCAGCTTGGACTTCATTCTATTGACCCCCATCCCCGTAGCTTTCCTGAAAATCCCGACAATCCTATCCACATTGGCTAAACCCTCCTTGCCGCCCACCAGGATAGTGGTGTCATCTACGTAACCCACAATTTCGGGGGCCAACCTTGGATCATCTACCTGTTCCCACACCCCCTCCCTTACCAACCTATAAAAGGGGTTCTGAAGACATGTGAAGAGAAGCTGAGATACAGGACAACCCTGCCTCAGTTCCCTACCCATGCTCACAACCTCCCTTAACATCCCATTAATCTGGACCCGAAACTGTGCCTCTTCATAAAGTATTTTCACCCAACCCATCACCTCCTCCCCAAACCTCTGCCTCCCCAAAATCTTCCACAACATCCCTCTCTCCACCCTATCATAAGCGGTTTCCCAATCCAAGCTGATAACACTGCCTCCCCCTCTCCTCTCAATAAAATCCCTGATTCTATAATGCCCCGTACACATACTCCTCCCCGGCACACCGAACTGCCCCTCATCCAAAAGACTACCCAAAACTCTCTTCATGCGATTCCCCAAGATCTTCGCAAAGATCTTGTAATCGCCACAGAGAAGAGTTATAGACTTATAACCCACCAGAGTATTCCTATCATACCCCTTGGGCACCAAAACCACAATCCCTGTCCTATGCTCTATACCCATTTTACCTTCTACCTTCATCCCATTAAATACCTTAAACAACACTTCCCATAACACCTCCCAATGCCTAACATAAAAATCCCCAGGAATCCCATCGATTCCCGGCGCCTTCCCTAAATGTAACTCCTGCACCGCCCACCCCACCTCCTCTTCCGTAATGTCCCCTTCCAAACATCTCCCTTCTCCATCGACACCCTCCAAGACTCCTTCCAAAACCTTATTACCCGCCGCCCCATCATATCCCATCCCTCCCATCTTCCATCTAAACCAGTGCCTCGCATACCCACACATCCCCTCCATCGAATTCACCACCTGCCCTGCCCTATACCAACCCAAATTTCCGTCCACCTTCAAAGACATGATCGTCATTCCCCTACGCCTCCCTTGAAATCTACTCAACACCAAAGCTGAAGGCTTATCCCCCCACAGAACGTCTTCCACACCACCCCTGACCCTAAGAGCTTGAAACCGCTCATTCTGTATTTCCCGAAGCTGTCCACACAAATTATCTATTTTCCCCTGCCTCTGCCAACCCTGCATGTCATAATAGTCCCGCAACTGCGCCTCCAAGTATTTCTGTTTTCCAAAATGGTACCTCGCTTCCTCCCTTCCCACCCTCTGATAAAACTTGCGAATGGCCACCTTTGCTCTCCCACTCCACCAATTGACCACATCTACAATACCCCTACCCTCCCCCCACAGCTGCCTCCACCAATCTGCGAAAACCTCCCTGTGCCCCACCCCATCCATTAAACTAACATTCAGCTTCCAATAACATAAATAAGTAGCCACCGCCCCCTCCCACCCAAACTCCGCCAAAACACCCCTGTGGTCGGAAAATCCTACGTCGATGCAACTAACCCATTCCACCTGCACAACCCTTGAGACATATATCCTATCTAACCTAGCTGCGTATCCTCTTTGAAAAATGTATAATCAACTTCCCAACCCCCACCTCTTACAACATCCACCAACTGCCCCAAGGACCTCCCATAACACACCTAAAACACACCCCGATGCCTGCAGCTCTACATCCTTCTCCCTTATCACACAATTCCAGTCCCCGGCTATCACTGTTACCATAGGTAACCCTCGCAGGGCATAAATCAAATCGTTCCTTACAAAATCCTCCTTACATCGTTGTGTATGCACCGCCGACATATACACGCCAACCAACGACAGCTGGACCTCCCCCCACACCCCCTCCACTCTCACAATCCTCCCACCCCCTCCCTCTTCCCAAGCCCGTAAACGAAAAGGACTGGTCAGACGTATCCATATCGCGACCCCACCGTTTAAGCTTCCTGAACTTCCCGTATACATTGCATACCCATTCAACTGTATGTCATGTCCACACCTAAAATTGTGCTCTTGAATGATACACACATCAACTCTCATACATCTCACTGTCATCTCCAGCCACCTTCTCTTTACCTCCTTTTGAAGGCCGTTAACATTAACGCTAAGACACCTGAATACAATAACGGGGGTTTACCTTTAGACTTTACAACCCTGGCGGCTCCCACCTGTACCATACCTTCCTTGCCATTGCCCCTTTTCATACCCTGCTTTGCCAACTTACCCACTGCCCCTCCCTTGTTAGCCCCGGCCATCTCTACTGAGGCCTTTTTACCTGACCTCTGGCCTGGGGTAAGCACATCATTTTCAGCTTTACCACTGGATCGTTTCCTCGATTCCCCCACCACTTCCATCACCTCCTTCTCCTCCTCCCTGTGCACCTCCACCTTCACTTCCTCTACCTGTCTACCAACTACCCTTTTCCCTTCCACCTCATACTCAGATTCCATGCTCACCGGCTCACACTCATCCTTCTCTCCACACTCATGCCCTCCGATGTTTGGCTGTCCAACATCCTACACAAATCCTCCAACAAAGGGGTGGCCAACTCAACATCCAGGCCCATGTTTCCCTGTGGCACCTAAACCCGACAAAGATCAGGCTCCATTTCCATCGTAGCCGACGGCAGTGTTGTGACCACCACCTCTGATGCCTCGACCACCTCACTCCACTTCCTGCCACGCTCCACAACCATGGCTGGTTGTACTTTGCCCCTTGCATCTGAGTCTTCCTGCTGATGTTCTGTACCCTGACGCTGCTGCTGATGATCTCTACGACATTCACAAGACGCTGCAACATGGCCAGCCATGCCACAGAGACGACAGGTCCTCACCTGCCCTGGATACGTCACATAGCCCTGCATTCTGAAGACGTCCATTTGCACATACGACGGTACCTGCCTCCTAATCGTCATCTTCACAGAGAATATACCCTTTTGCAATCCAGCATATAGGCCTTGGGCCCACCGGCCCACCGTAATCGCATGGATGACCCCAAACTGCTGAAACACCTCCTTCACATCCATCTCCCCAGCCTCAAAAGATACATTTCGTATCTTAAGTATAATGGGCCAAGACATCGTGCAGACGTACCTCCAGACTCAAATTAATGAAGATCCTCGACTCCTGATATTTATCCACAATGGCGTCATATGCTGCACAAGTGTTTAGGTTAACGAAGATTCTTCCGGCTCCATTCAGGTAAACACCATATATGTCTTCATTCAGGATCTTGAAGGTGTCACTGATAATCAAGGGCAGCAGCACATCCACGATGTTTGGGTAAATGGCCCCCTGTAGAATCTCAATACAGACTGTATTAACTCTGTGTCGATACTGAGCCGCCATGTTGTTGGAAAACAAAGCTTCGCTGAACTGCCACCAGGGACCTGAGCAGCTCACCCGCACACCACGAAGGCTGGGCAGCGAATTAAGTGTGACCATGGCATAATAGCACACAAAATGCGTGATAAAGGAATAACAGGAAAAGTTGGTAGATGGATCTATAACTTCCTGACAAATAGAACACAAAGAGTAATAGTAAACAGAGTAAAGTCCCTGGCAGCCACGGTGAAAAGCTCTGTTCCACAAGCACAGTACTCGCTCCCATTCTATTCCTTATCCTAATTTCTGACAAACAGAGATGTAAGCTATAGCTCTGTGTCTTCCTTTGCAGATGACACACGGATTGCCATGGCAGTGACCTACATTGAAGACACTGCAAAACTCCAAGCGGACGTTAACCAAATCTTCAAATGGGCCACTCAAAACAATATGAAGTTCAACGAGGAGAAATTTTAACTACTTAGATAAGGAAAACTTGAGGAAATAAAAAATGTATCAAGGTATACGACAAATTCTAACCATACAATAAAGCGAAAAAGAAATGTGAAGGTCTTGGGAGTGATAATGTCAGAGGATCTCGCCTTTAAAGACCACAACAATGTATCTACCTCATCGGCTAGGAAAATGATGGGATGGATAATGAGAACCTTCAAAACTAGGGACTCCAAGCCCATGATGACACTCTTCAAATCACTTGTTCTCTCTAGGCTGGTATTCTGCTGTACACTAACAGCCCCCTTCAAGGCTGGCAACATTGCAGACCTGGAGAGTGTACAAAGAATTTTCACAGCACACATAAGTAAGATAAAGCACCTAAATTACTGGGAACGGTTGAAGGTCCTTGATCTGTATTCCCTGGAACGCAGGCGAGAGATATACATGATAATATACACTTGGAAGGTCCTGGAGGGATTGGTACCAAACCTGCACACGAAAATCACTTCCTATGAAAGCAAAAGACTCTGCAGGAGATGCAACATTACCCCGATGAAAAGCAGGGGCGCCACGAGTACACTGAGAGACAACACCATAAGTGTCCGGGGCCCAGGACTGTTCAACTGCCTCCCAGAATACATTAGGGGGATTATCAATAGACCCCTGGCTGTCTTCAAGAAGGCACTGGACAGGCACCTAAAGTCAGTACCTGACCAACCGGGCTGTGGTTCGTACGTCAGTTTGCGTGCGGCCGACAGAAACAGCCTTGTTGATCAGATCCTGATCCACCATGAGGCCTGGTCTCAGACCTGCCGCGGGAGCGTTGACCCCCGAAACCCTCTCCAGGTAAACTCCAGGTAAACCCGTGGTATGGTTTGTTTGCAATCGTGGCATTAGGATTTCGTGAGTCATACTAATCAATTAATAATGTAAATATAATTATAGAATAAATAGCTGAGAATAAATTCCTTAACAAATTCTCTAAGATTTTGAACTCATCTTCTTACTCAGGGTTTGGGAATTATGAAATAGAATAGGCAGGTGAAATTATTTTTTGCCGTATTGTAAACACAGACCGCATAGAAAGACCACTCAGACAGCATAGAAAGACCACTCAGACATCATAGAAAGACCACTCAGACATCATAGAAAGACCACTCAGACAGCATAGAAAGACCACCAGACAACATAGAAAGACCAATCAGACAGCATAGAAAGACCACTCAGACATCATAGAAAGACCACTCAGACATCATAGAAAGACCACTCAGACAGCATAGAAAGACCACTCAGACAACATAGAAAGACCAATCAGACAGCATAGAAAGACCACTCAGACATCATAGAAAGACCACTCAGACAGCATAGAAAGACCACTCAGACAACATAGAAAGACCACTCAGACAGCATAGAAAGACCACTCAGACAGCATAGAAAAACCACTCAGACAGCATACAAAAACAACTCAGACATCATAGAAAGACCACTCAGACATCATAGAAAGACCACTCAGACAGCATAGAAAAACCACTCAGACAGCATAGAAAGACCACTCAGAAAGCATAGAAAGATCACTCAGACAGCATAGAAAAACACTCAGACAGCATAGAAAAACAACTCAGAAAGCATAGAAAGACCACTCAGACAGCATAGAAAGACTACTCAGACAGCACAGAAAGACCACTCAGACAGCAGAGAAAAACCACTCAGACATAGAAAGACCACTCAGACAGCATATAAATACCACTCAGACAGCATAGAAATACCACTCAGACAGCATAGAAAAACCACTCAGACAGCATAGAAAGACCACTCAGACATCATAGAAAAACCACTCAGACAGCATAGAAAGACCACTCAGACAGCATAGAAAGACCACTCAGACATCATAGAAAAACCACTCAGACAGCCTAGAAAGACAACTCAGACAGCATAGAAAAACCACTCAGACAGCATATTATTATTATTATAATCAAAAGAAGCGCTAAACCACAAGGGTTATAAAGCGCAGCGGGGCAGGGTAGGATGCAGGGATAATGGGTAGTAAGAGGGAGAGGGATGATTAGGAGGGTATGGAGCACAGCGGGGTAGTGGATAGTGCAGGGATAGAGGGTAGCAAGAGATGGAGGTAGCAGGGACTGAGGGAAGAGCTAAAGGCAAAATTGTCAGAGTTTTTGTTGTAAATCAGTTGCTGTCAAAAAGTCAATGAGAGAGTCAGGATTAAAGGAGGGTGGAAATAAATGGTATAAAATACCGACACAATGGAAAAATAAACACATAAGCAGTATAATGTGATCCTTTATTGACAACGTTTCGCCCACGCAGTGGGCTTTATCGAGTCACAGACAGATCTGTCTGTGACTCGATAAAGCCCACTGCGTGGGCGAAACGTTGTCAATAAAGGATCACATTATACTGCTTATGTGTTTATTTTTCCATTAAAGGAGGGTCCATCAGCAAGAAGGGAAGGTAAAGAAAGGGCCGCAGAGCGAAGACGACGTTGGAGGTAAATTCTGCGTGCTCGTTGATAGAGTGGACAGTCCAACAGAATATGTCGAACAGACACTGGAACCTGACAATGCTCACAGAGAGGGGCAGGGAGCCTCTCCATGAGATACCCGTGAGTAAGACGAGTGTGGCCGATGCGAAAACGGGAGAGTGTAGTCTCCCAACCTCGACATTGGTGACAAGAAGAAGGCCAGAAACCTAGACTCGGTTTAATAGAATGAAGTTTGTTATTCAGCAGGTCAGACCAGCGTTGTTGCCAACGGGTGCGAAGGTGGGTAGCAATGACTGAAAAATAGTCCGTGAAACGAACACCTCTATATAAAACTGGAAGGTCATGTACTGCTGACCGCGCAGCAGTGTCTGCCTGTTCATTGCCCCGTACGTCAACATGACCAGGGACCCAACAAAAAACAATATCTTTGTGTTTGCTAGAGATACGGCATAACCAAAGTTGGATACGAAGAACTAGGGGGTGAGGTGTATCAAATTTTCGGATAGCCTGTAAAGCACTAAGGGAGTCTGAAATGACCACAAATGGTGACACAGGCATAGATGCAATACGGATAAGTGCCACAAGAATGGCATACAATTCAGCCATAAATATGCTAGCCGAGGATAATAGATGCCCTTGCACGATGCTGTCCGGAAACACTGCTGGGAATCCGACGCCGTCTGATGACTTAGAACCATCGGTGTACACTGCGATGGCATGGGAATGAGAACAGAAGTGGTCTAGAAAAAGAGAGCGAGAAGCCGCCGTAGGTAGTTGGGCTCTCGCGCAAGGCAGAGGAAAAGAACAGACACGGACAGCAGGAACTTCGCAAGGGGGTAGAGGAAAGGGAGATGTCATATGAACATAGAAAGGTGGAATCTGAAGGGAAGACAAGAGCGAATGTAGACGAAGAGAAAAAGGACAAAGTAAACAGGGTCGATGAACAAATAAAGAGCGTCTACTAACATCTGTGACAGTCCTATACATGGAAGGATTGCGGAGGTCATGAGAGGGAACATAATAGCGAATGCAATGTGCATCACGACGATCGGATAAGGATGGAATGTTCACTTCTACATAGAGGCTCTCAACCGGGGAAGAACGAAATGCACCAAGGCATAAACTCAATCTCTGGTGATGGATGGGATTAAGGCTGGAAAGAGTAGCAGGGGAGGTTGCCGAATATATCTGGTCACCATAATCGAGTTTCGATAAAATTAGGG